>JZLH01S0344421.1:5887-16524 GCA_001188425.1 Eucidaris tribuloides
GATATTCTTACCATTTGATCTGTGATTTTCACCGCCCCTATGTAAGATTTGGCTTTCAACATGTTTTACACATTAATTTTGACACTGGGTGGATCGTCGGTGCATTTGTTGGTAAGCCTACTCCCTCCTTCCTCCATCCCTTCCATCCCGTGCCTCCCTCCTACTGAAACTCTTAATTTCCCTTGCTTTCTCTCCTTTTATCTTCAGAGTCCCCATTCCACCCTCTATCTATACAGCTATCTTTCTTTCTAACCTTCTTTTTTCCCTTTTCTACTTTCTGTCGTTTAATGTCGAATTCATGAATTTACCGACTATGTGTATGAATGGAAGAGTGGTGTCACCACATCATTCTAGCAATCTCCTGCTTCACTGATGACACAAGTGAAAACACTACAGTTTATGACATTCTGATGGCAGTCGCTAAGAGGTAGTTTTGTTTTATCTTGTTTAACAATTACCAAAACTGTGTATTGTCCTAGTAATATGCTTAATTGATTCAGGAGATACGTAGAATGCATCTCAGTGTTAAGAAAAGAGTGTGTTGATGCTGGAACTGGAACTGAAAATGTAAATACCAAGTCAAATGTCAGAGATACCCTGGTGCTAGTATTCCAAGAATCAGAATAGCAGGTTTTCCCTCAAGTTCGACAAGGTTCAGTAACCAGATTGGGATGCTAATGGAAAAGTCACTGATGTCTACCATGCATGAAGGGAATGCCAATGTGGATATTGATCTCACTATAGTTTTCAAACTTTGCGTGGTAGGCAAATTTATGGTCAGTCAGGCACATTATACTTATTTGCATATCGCGTGGATGATGTTGATTGGTCGATCTGAGAATAAAGACATCAATGGCGTGATCTGAGCTAACCTGGTAGATGACGTACAAAAGCGTAAATATCCCGAAACTGGATATCGCTGGGGTAGTGTGTCTCAGTGCAGAAATTTGTTTCATTATGCTCTAAATTAAAGACGTTGTTTAACATTGTGAGAGCCCCCTTCCAAAAATATTCACATTTTGATATCTGGCCATTATTATAACATATCATCACCCTCATAAAATAATTGCGTAAGTCAAAACTTTTCCAAAATCATGCTTTTGCCTTAGTCCATTCCGCTGAGTGAGATACAACTTTTGATATAGTTGCCCACAGTAACTTATATTATACCCAAAGTGATACAATCTTCCAATAACAGAACCAGATAATTAACTGTCTCTCCTATATTCACATCCAACCTGTTTTTATACTTTTTCTTAAAACTGTCAATTGTAGCTATGGGTGATGATTATATCAAGTAATATCTACAGGTAATACTGGTGTAAAGAACTAAATTGTTTTTTTTTTCGATTTTAATACTTTATGATTTTGTCCTAAATTCTACTAGCATATGTAAATTACGATGTGTTGGCATGGCGGGACTTCATTCAAATCACGAATAGAAAGAATTTTGCACTCCACAAAATCGATGAAAATGATATTTCACACTGAGTTTCACTGCCACAATGATTGGATCTTTAGCGCTAATAACAATTCCTAAAAGTGCAGATATATATACTTGTTTTAATACAACTTGGTCCTTCCACGAATAATAATGAACACAAATAACAACGACCACCATGTACCCATCCTACTCAAAAGGTCAAATGGACGTACCAACTTTCAAGTGTTCCTTTGTTTTTTTGCCACAAATATGTTCACCTTTAGTGGACCTTAATACTGGAATATCCATCCACAACGCCTTAAAGATATGAACAGTGTTGTAAGTTTCAAAATTACACTGAAATCAAGTCTACTCGTTACTGCGTACAACACTGGACAACTTTATACTGGTTCGACATTATCATGTTTTTTTTCTTTCACGTCACTTTTCAACATGTCGTCTTTATGACCTGCATGTCCCTTTGAACCGTCGAACAAGCACATGACATATGTGAGCGACATGTGTGTGTGTGTAGCGTATGTGTTTTTGTGTGTGTCTGTGTTTGTGAATTATTCGAGTGTGTGAATGTGCTTGTGTGCGGGTAAATGTGTGTGTATGTGTGCATATCTGTCTGCTTGTGTGCTCATTTGAGTTTCTTTCATTGCATTGCTTTTTTCCTATCGTAATTACAACATGATCCAAATTGAAAACTCACTACTTTCGCGTATGTGATATTTCATCGTTTCCTATTACATAACCGAGCCGTTGTAGTTATCTAAACATAAGAAATATACCTAATGTTTTTTGGTTGCCCGTAGAATATTTAAATGAAGATTCTGTACATAATTATAGACTCGCTTATCATGAGGATGAGGTTTCTTTAAAACGTATACGTTAGTGTACTTAACTCATTTACAAGCCAACCGAAAAATAAGGTATCTAGTTCCCCTTAACGATTTTTAAAACTAATTTGTGTATCTTTCTAGTATGGTAGATATGAATTGACGTGGCAGTCGGACAGGTGTATAGCTTACCAATAGCTTGGGGGTATAGAAATGAAGAACATCGCCTGCCAGCTTGGCGTGTAGCCAAGAGAATCGATCAACCACATTGACACACATTACAATACATGACCAACAGCAACAACATAAACATAATAGGCCATGAACTCATACGTTAAGCAGTTCTATAGTAAAGCAGGGTGCTGAAATGATCACTCATTAATTTTCAAAAAGAATTCGTTGTCATTATCACAAACAATATTCCGTTTACATCCAGGACTATCTTATACGTAATTTCACAGCAATGAAGAATTTAATAACGAAAATAAATTCGTTAAATGTGCGCCATGGTTGAAAGAATGCATTTAGTTTTGTTAATTTCAGGTCACATGGACTGGCGACATTATGTGTTTAAAGAACATGGTTTCACTTTGCTAAGACCAAATACCTCGTGGTGCTCCACACAACTATTTGACACCAGTCCAAAATATATGCAAAGATTACTAGTACTATGTATAGTATTTTTATATATTATTTCCAAAATATTTGATATCTATTTCCGTAGAAAATACAACCTTTTTTAATCATAGCTTCAAAGTATGACTTACAATAGGGTGCATGTTAAAGCCACAGGCTAAAATTGACCACAGTTGAAAAAAAAAATGTGTGCTACATCATCTTCCATGTTCTAGGTGTATTTGGTAAGGTCTGAAATATAATTGTACTTCAAACTGATGATTTAGTGCTTCAATCGTATGAATATCTACAAGCAATCAGGTTGACCAGATTCACCTGCCTATTTCCCCCCATCTGCCCATAGACTTGATGTGTGAAGATCTGACTAATTCATAGTTGGGTGGAGCGCAAATTGCTTATTCCTGCATACCATGACAGGGGCTGCATAACTTTTCAAACTTCGGTATTCTAGGGTGTTTTTGTGTCCATTTCAACACTACTATAGCTAACATATCACAGTTTGACAATTTTTCAACTTGAAGCTCCACGATGAACAACTTACATCATTCTTTTTTACCATCGACAGTCCCCCCCCCCCCAAAAAAAAACATTTTGGATAATTGTAATTGGGATTTTTTTTTTCATGCTGGTTATTAAAGGACATTGACATGATTGGGAAAAGTCCAAAATTATTCACAAACAGAAGATTGAAACATGTTACAACATTTACTTTATATACATGGGCTAAAGTGTATATACAGGTCGGAAGGACTTGTCTTGACGAGAAATAAGCATTACTTGGAGTACTTGTAACATGTTTTCGCTTTATTTAAACAGTTTGCTTTAAAACAATACTACACAAATGTGCACTATTCTTGACAATGAATCACGTAACATTGAGTAATAAGGTTAAAAAACAACAACAGTACACTTCATGTTATGAGAGGGCAATTTATGAAACAGTCATGTATTTGTTTTGATTGCTAAAGTCATAACTATGGTGGTTTGAATCTTTCGACTTTGATTTATGTGTGGGTTAGTCCTTACTTTACATTACAACCAATAATTTCTTGCTCAGTAAATACAAATACAAATACTGCACTGATAGTGTTTGCTCTTTAAGTTCATATCTTCTTCATATTTTTTTTAACTATTAATTGCTTTGAATTTTCTGTCAGTTACAAAGCTAGGATAATGAATACAAATACAATTAGAGATTAAGTCAGTTTCCATCAGCAATAGAAAATTATATTATTCCACAACATTTTCTCTCTTTTTGTCTTTTCTTCATCGTCATGGATTGTTTGTGCGTTCTCCGTGGGTTTCCTTTTAGTTGCTAAGTTCTCATTTATTTTACTTCACCAGAATATTTGCAAACATAGGATTGATTTTTGTGACCTTTATTCTTACTTTCCAGAATTTCATTATAAAAAAGCAAAATGCCAAATTCTAAGAGAGCAAATACCACTCACATTTCACTAATATTATTGTGTAGCCAACACTAGTTATGTACATAAAAAGGAGAACTGCAGTAGCACTGCCTTCTGTTGCATTCAATTATTGTTAACTCTTCTCAATTATTTCTTTGATCCTGTTTAAATAATCTTCATTTTTTTACAGATTACAATGCAATGACTATGATAAACACAATAATTAAAATAAACATTAAAAGGCAAGTCCACCCAACAATTTTGACTTATTAGGCCTATGGTGATCTTTACATTCTGTTAAACGAATATCCACCTGTTTAAGACTACACCCCTTAAATAAACACATAACTCCATTGGAAACGTTCCAATTTTGCAAAGGGAACTATGGTCGTGAGCTTGAATTCCCTGTTCTTTTTAACACTTTGTATCTAGAAATTGTCCGAGGCCGAAATAGCAACAGAAAATAGAGAAACCAGCACAATGATGAGTGCCAATTGCCGATCGTCTCAGCTGTACCGTGTCGACTTAAAGTCATGATACAATAAGACCATTTCTATGCTGTCTTTCCATGCTCCTTGTTGCCATTTAAGCCGAATATATCATACAAGAATTAAATTGATATTGATTTTGAATGGTTACCCTGTCGCGTTAGTAACCGTATGCCATTGGAACACAAATATTTACTTCAATGTAGAATAATGCATTCCAGAAGAGAAACCATAACAATTATCACACAAGCAATACATCTACACTTGATTGTTTTAAGATCGTGGATCTGCGCACAAAACCTTTTCCCCTCAGAATTAATTATACTAAAAATAAGTACATAATAGTGTAGTGTTCAATATTCGGGATTCATAAACGTTTTTAGAGTTATTTTGAAAAATAAACAAGCGATAAGTGATATAAAATTGGTCGTCGCTCGCAGTGGTGTATCGTGGGTCAACTCATTGGGGGGGGGGGCACCCAGTCGTTCACCCAAATTGTATTTTCAGATGATGAATTTAATGCGCCATGTACGCCAAGCGTATAGTATATACTGAAATGCTAGGTTTTCTTGTTAAAGTGTACCCATTAACCAATTTTTGGTAATTTTGTAATAAATCGTCATTTTCATGGTTATTTTTACAGAAAATATGTGTTTGCATGTAAGTCTTGATTAGTTAAGAAACAAATCCGCGAGCGAGCGGTTTGGAAAATTTTGAAAAGTGTTAGAAGAAAACTCGCCTTTTGTGGTGTGTTCTTTCTAAGTAAATCGGAATAATTAACAACTGCAATGTGAGCACAAATGGAATTGTGCAGGTAGCAAATCGTCATTTTCATGTTTATTTTTACAGAAAATATGTGTTTGCACGTATGTCATGATTAGTCAAGAACACATTCCGCGAGCGAGCGGTTTGGAAAATTTTGAAAAGTGCAAGAAGAAAACTGGCATTTTGTGGTGTATTCTTTCTTAGTAAATCGAAATAATTTTAAACTGTAACGTGAGCACAAATGGAATTGTGCAAATGTTTATTTGGGCTCGTATCCATCAATTTTCAAGGGGGAGAGCTGCATTAAAGAAGAAAAGGGATTTTCGACAGGGGCCACTGAACCTATTTTTTTGCAGGGTATAGGGCCTGATCATTCTAACGGGTGGAGTCCAGGGGTCCGCCTTAGAATCCTCAGGTGGGGGTCAGGGGGCGGAGCCCCCTGAAGTTCTCCGGTTCTAGAAATTTTACGAGGCCATTTTGATTCTCTGCAAACCCCTTTTTTTTCGTTAAATGGATAGTCAATTACAGCTAAAAATCCCCCGCTTTCAAACCTTTTGGCACTTTCGAAGCTATAACTTTTTTTATTCTTAAATCCTGATAGGAGGTTATTGTTCTAAAATGGTGATAATTTGCTTCGCGCGCGCAGGAGGGGGAGACCCCTGAACATGCAGTTCCAACAATTTGTAGCTCATTTTGGACTTGGATAACATATTGTGTTTGTGAAATGACAGGGTCAAAACTAATTAAAACCACCCGCTTTCATATCTTTTTCACTTCTTGTATCATGAACTGCATATAAAAGTTAATTTCAAAACATGGTAATAGTTATGGGGGTCAGGGGCGGAGGCCCTGGAAGTTCATGAGTTCCAGCAGTTTTATAAGTATATTTTGACCCTCTATTAACATTTTTTAATGAACATTCAACAGTAATTTTCAAAAACATGTGATTAAATGTTCTTTAAAAAAAAGGTGTACCTTTCAGATGAGGGAGGAGCATACGCTCCTGACGCAACCCGCTGCGGCTACAGGCCTGTTATTCAAATCATATAACCCTTCTATCTGATTTAAAATTAATGGTATATGGGATCCATTTAATTTTGTACCGAGGAATGCAGAAAAACACACATGCAATATGTCACGCAGGTGATAGATTTTGAGGAGGAATTTCTACACAAAATTGTTTGATATTGATGAGTGTATCTGCAATATTGCCTCTGCTATCACTGGTTTGAAGTAAGTTATAGATCAAAAATAATCCTGCGAGCGAGGGGTATTGGAGCTAAAATAATTCATTTGGGGCAAAGGGGAGAAGTCGTAAACTCATTCTGTTGTGCATTCTGGCTTTCTGAAATCGAACCCTAAATTTGTCCGACCAGACGAGGAAGCTTCCATAATGACGTTAAGTTCTTTCAACAATTAGAGCACTGTGACGAAAAACAAACATTCTTGTTCATTAAAAAATACACGTTTATATTTGACACAAAAGATGCATCTATGTTCCGAAACATTTCAACGACTGATAACCAAAACAATCCCACCAACACCAGAAAACACTTGCCAAAGATTCTATATAAGCGGTTAGATCTCTGATCAGCTCACTATATTCCTCTCGATAAGAGTGACTTCACTTCATCTGGATGTTTAGTGAAATACACAAAAAGTGTTGAACTGTATACGTGGCATCTCTGTCATAGGTGTCATTATTATGAGACCCGCACATTCATATTGTGTGCACGATACGCGGCCAAATAGACGAACAGAAATATAGGCCTATACAAGGTGGCCCAGAAAGAATTCACCAAATTTGGCAAATGTATTAATTTTTATTTTGTTTGTTTAAAATTCTTTTTCCAATAAAATGATACACGATCATTGATTTTGAAGTAAGGCGTGTTGATTCTAGGGCATTTCGAGGCAATGTCCAATTTCCCAAATTCGCCATTTTTCTAGCAGCGGCGTCATCAGAAATTGTGGCCTCCGACTTGCCATGCCAGCCCACATACCAGACAAACCGCGATGACAATGGAGATGTAGCTAGCATCGTCTTCTTTATGAAAGTATTGTTTAAATGAGAGGTGAATACTTTTCTGAATCTGTACATTATAGATAAATTTAGCTGATTTGGTTGATAAGTCCAGTTTGGCGTGTGAAAATCTAGAGGACAATATTTATAAACAATAAAAGGTATTTATCATTTCAGTGTTGAAATATATATGTTCAATCACTGCTGGTATATTGCGACATCCTTTTTAAATTACAAGCCTAAATCGACAACATGGAAATGATTAACTTACACTTTAACCTTTCCAGTAATGGCTCCTTGCCAATTATATAAAAAAGAACTGATTTATAGATTCTTTTCCACAGCTACACAAAGACTGCATTCATGGTTATAAGCCATCCATCAGGTGCCTGGGGTAAAATGTGCAAATCCACGCAGGAAGTGACAAACAAATGACAAACACCAGTAGGGGACTTAAAGGATTATGTAGTAAGAATAATAAGAATTATATTACATGGTGATAAACAAAGCCTAAATAAGGAGCACTGTCTGACACTTACCCTAAGAAAGTTCCTATCAATTAATAAATTTCTGTTAAATTTACGTCTGTAAGAAATTTTTCAATAAATAATATTACCGAAATAGCTACAGGGGGAGGAGCTCCTTGTTTCAGACAGTGCATACATTAATGCGGCACGATCAACACTTGTCATGCGGCAAGCATTAGTCACGTCAGGTCAGCTGAAGGCCAGCGCATGTACGATCCAATTGGTTGGGAAAAAGTGACTGTTACCCCCCAAAATCTTGTTTAACTTATTTCTGTTATTTGCCGGCTACATCTTCCTTTAATGGGTACTATGACTTTTATCCAGAGTGGTTTGGCGCTTTAGATTAGAGATAACAAATACAATAGTTTTATTTTGTATGCTGCACCTACTACTGGGCGTTTGATAACATATTTTCTGTTGATGGTTGAATAATGACTCACCCTGCTTGTATTCTCAACATTAATAAAATAGCCAACCTGCACAGAATTACAAAAAAAAAGAAACCTGACATTGAACTAGATCCATGCCTGTAATTCACTTATTAACAGGACTTGTAGGAAGTATTAGTCTATAGATACCAAATGCCTAATTTTGTTTTGTAGTCCACCCATGTTGTTATTATTGCTTAACTCCATTTTTAGGGTGCTGTATCCGAATTTGGATGATGAAACTTTTGCATTCTTCAAGAATTTGAGAGATTCAAGTTAGCATAATATTAAAGTTGAAATTTCCATAGTCAGAAAACGTGCAACTCATGTAAGAACATAGATCGATTTTGATTAAACTTTTACATCCATTAAAGCCCAAGTTTAGTTTTGGGGATTTTTTTTTTTTATTTGAAAGCTTTATGCCCCAAAGTCATAACCCTGCAATAATAGATTCGGAATGTCTTTAGTTTTTTTTATGAATTTATGAAAATGTCGGGGTCCCCCACCCCCCGACATTTTCATAGATTCATATAAAAAAAAGGAAAAAAAACTAAAGACATTCAGAAGCTATTATTGCAGGACTATGACTTTGGGGCATAAAGCTTTGAAATAACAAAAAACAAAATCCCCAAAACTAAACCCTGGCTTTAATTTAAGCACTTGATCTATTTAGCAGTTATATTTTAGATGATGATTATCTTATAAATTGTCTTCTAAAAAGGTCGCAAGCAAAATGATTATAATATTTTCGCAAATAATGTAGATGTATTGAAGTGCAGAAACTGGCAGATGCGTAGTGAGTTTCTTCTATGGAGTCCGACACTGAGGTAAACTGCCTGAATTTTATACGAATAACCAAAACAATACAACAATAAGAAAAACAAAAACCCTTCAATAACTACTTACACCTAAAAACATATTTCAAAATGATGATTTAGTACTTTTAAAAGGTGAAAATCTGCAAACATTCAAGTTTACTGGTTCTACAGCCCATTTCCTATGTTTAGGCTAAGTTATCATCCATCAGAGTAGAAATCGTTTCTTCATGTATATCTTGCCAATGGCAGCATTACTTTCGAAACTTTTGTATTCTGGCTGTTTATTTGTCTATTTAAACACTACTGTGTACCGCACATATCAAAATTCGACAATTTGTTTTTAATTGAAGCTACACAATGTAGGCCTATTACTTTGATAGTGAGATTGGCTTGCAATTGCTTGTTTCTCATTCGTCCACCTTTTCAAAGATAGGAATAACTTCGGTTAATTTCATATCATCCCTGCCCCTTATCCCCCACCCCGCCCCCCTAGAAAGATAACGTAATTTAAAATGAAGAATACGCCCATAAATATTGCGCCCATATTAAAGGAAGTCAGCACCATCGTGATTTTCTCACTTCATGGAAGATTTTCTATCTCTGAGGCACTTTTTTCTCAATAATTCGTAAGGTCCAAAGTATACTTTTAACGAAGAATGGCCCATCTATCTCCCAATGTTTCTCCCCACCCTCTTACCCCACGTAAAGATGTTACAATTTATTACGCTCATGCATAATTCCAAACGCTCCCCCACCCGATCCTCTATTCGTAATATATTCATAAAGCGTAAAATAAGGCTTGCAGAAAAGAAAAGTCAGAGGTAAGAATCCATTTTCAGTGGTTTAAAACATACAAATAATCGTGTATGATACTCCTGCTTTTACTGAACAACGTTTTGTAAATCAATGCTATTAAAAAAAAATGTTTATTTATACCCTCAGACTGCATAATTATGAATGTCTTGGACAGAACGAGCTTAGTGCTTCTATAGTGTCTGAAATCAGTGGCGTAGACAGGTCTTCGCACCTGGGGGATAATTTCCTGTCCAGGGGGTCGATCAAAATACATGTGCATGTAAAAATAAGCGCGCACACACACACACACACACACACACACACACACACACACACACACACACACACACACACACACACACACACACACACACACACACACACACACACACACACACACACACACACACACACACACACACACACACACACACACACACACACACACACACACACACACTACGACACGACGTACACGTACGA
>JZLH01S0344452.1:0-10357 GCA_001188425.1 Eucidaris tribuloides
TTGATCTGCGTATTCAGCAGCAGTCTCTCGGAAAATGAAGTATGTTCTGCCGTTTCTTTCAATTGGCGACCCCACAAAGTCAGCATCTGAAATCAATCACATGCATGCATTTTTTTTTTATTTATAAATTTCATTGATCAGAATTATATATAAACAACAAAGCTGATGTTTTTTATAACACACATGGGCAAACTAAATAATCATACAAAATAGAATCATCAGCAAAGTAATTCATTAACATTATTACAAACAGTATATTGAATGCATTGTATATACACAAACACTGACGTAAACCCGTGACGTCAGGGGGACGAATGAATACAACCCCCCCCCCCCCATGAATAGGATGACGTCAAGGATTTACGCCAATGTACACAAACTTGATAAAATGATAATGCTGTTATTTTTACAAAAATATATGACAAATACGTCAAGCCAATACCTAAATGGAGAGAAAAAACAACAAAAAAGAGAACAGAAAAGAAAGAGAAAAGAGTAAACAATGACTTATATCATCTTCAATATTTCATTTATGTAAAAATCCCATTAAATACACTATACATTGGGTTCACTGTAAAGCTTGACCACAAAAATGAAAATATCTAAATGATAAAGAAACAAGAGTAGAAAGAAAAGAAGAAAAAGGAACTAGTAGTAGCTTATGCCATCTTAGCTATTTCACGTGCTGCACTGCATTGTTTTTTATGTTGTAATAACATTTTCCCCTGGTGGTATTGAAATATATGAATAGAATATATAAAAGTTCAAAATTGCCGCAAATTATACTAACGTAAAAATGCAGATATGTCATGTTGACTAAACCTTGATCTATAACCTTTAATCCTAGTTACTTAAAAAAAGTTGGCCCTGAAATGTTAAGAGTTAGGATGTACAGTTCACTGACATTTGACCTTGCAATTCGAATAGCTTTCATAAAGGTGTAAAAAAAAAAATCGCCTATCCCCCGTGGTGTATCATTGGGATGAGTATGATTACACAAGATGTACTACAATGTAAATAGAATGAGCATGATGTTAACATGAAAAAAAATGTACCTCTTTCCGACATGATGAGGGGTGGGTTAGTTTGGAGGCAGAAGCCACACAGATAGCACAAACAATTTCTAACATAAAACTAGAATCATACCAAATACTTCTCTCTCATTGTTAACTCTTGTTGTCACCCTATCATTTTCAAATGCCCCGTCTGCGTTCAGACCGATGGAAGCAATTTCAACCTTGGTTTTGGTCCTGGGATCTGTAGCTACACCGACGTATAATTTACTGTTGCTATCTGTAAAAATTGAATTGACAAACAAGAAAATCAATATCGAGTCAAATTACTGGAATTATTCATGATAATCACTGAAATGTGACAAATCGAGTGTGAATCACTGGTGAACAGCGACAAAAGCTTGTCATTTTAGGCATGATCCATTTCGAGAAAAACATTTTTAACAAGTCAGCAGCATATTCCACGAATTTCAACTACATACACACAAATTGTGTGTGTGAAAACTACATTGAGTGAAAATATTCAGGGAAATGTTCAATCTAAAAAGCTCATATTCACAGTTGCAGCAATATGAAAGTAAGTACTTCTTGTATCAGGATTTTTCAGCAGTTAATTACAAATGTGTGAACAGTTGTTGAAATAAACCTTTCAAAACATACGACATTATTACTTGAATCATCCCAAAACAACTTTAATTTAAACTAAGCTTGCTTTAGGTACGTATCATGTTCAAATCCATTGTCGTAAGACATCACCACTAGCCTACACACTAAGAAAAATAGGCTCAACTTTGCACATTTTAAGGTGAAATGTCACACTGGGAGCACCTTTAAAAGTGCAACTTTGCACCTTTCTGTAAGGTGCAAAGTTGCACCATAGAAAATAAAAAAAGCATTCTTCTTTTTTTTTTGCAAACTGTGTGTTTTTGTGTGTGAACTGCAATTTACGTTCATTCCATTGCTATTTATAATATTACCATTATAATACACTTTATTAATCAACATTTACAAATATTCAAAGACTCGTACATGACCTTACCGGGGCTCGAATCTGCGACCTTCCGCACGTGAGGCGGACGCTCTACCCACTTGGCCATCACGCTGACTGTGAAGGTATTTATTTTCAACTGCTTATTGTATTGAAGCCGAAGGTGCATTATTTTCATCCTTTCAAGGTGCAAACTTGAACTTCTAGGCCGTTTTGGTAATATATTCAAATTTCATGCATACCTTTTAAACCAAGATTGTTCTTAACAACCTGAAAGCTTGTCTGAGCTTGTCCGACATAGAAAGTAGTATAATGTGTGCACGTTGCATTTTTAGTATTAAAATTGTATTCATAGAAACAGGTGAAAGAAATAGCTCATCACCAGGCTTCGGAAGAGAAAACCTCCATGAATTTGAATACAAAGTGGTCTATTGGAGTCAAAATGTGCACCTGAAAAGGTGCAAACTTGCAAACACAATTGAGTGGAGCGAGCGCTCAGCCGTGAAAGGTGCAGGTTTGCTCGAATACCGCGGCAGAAATTGCTCTGCACCTATTTCCGCAAAGTTGCACCTTGTACGCACCTTTATTTTTTAGTGTGTAACTGTGCATGTCAAATTCCACTCCCATTTCAAGACAGGAGAATGTATGGACACACCTACAACTACACAAACACACACAAAGAACCAAACACACACAAACAAAGAAACAAACACACACTCACACATACATGCATTCTAAATTCCTTAGATAGGAATAGACTGCGTTTACAGACCAATCCGAAATTGGATTGAAATTTTCAATCAAAGAGATTCAGAATTTAACGTTATTTAATTGAAAATTTCAATACAATTTTCGATTGGGCCTTGACCACAATCCATTAAAATTACTTTCGGACTATGGAATTTAAAGAGTGCATACACTCATGTTCACAGTAACTTCCCACATGTAGAAACAGGAACACAAGAACAAATTTAACCATCTTACCTGAGAGGTATGACGATGCATTCACTGTTCCCAAGGAAGGGAAAATGTTGGTAGCATCTTCATAAGTACTCAGGCAGGAAGTATCAGTTGCTTCTTCATCATTACCAGTAAAATCACAGTGAAGCTGTGGAGGGTAGATTGAAGAGTGCATTGGTTAACTCTTATCCTGTCGCTGGTACATACTTGTTTCACAAATTGTTCCCAATGGTCTAACAAGAGTGTCGCTGGGGCGAGCACATAATACGCCCGCCTGTAACGCGGAAAATGAAAACATGTCACTGTGACCTTGACCTTTGACCTTTTTTGGCTTCCTGGAATCCATGCTAGTATCAAACACACCAAATTATATGAGCCTGGGTTAAGTTAAACTGAAGTTATCGCGTTTACAAGGACTTCACAAGGGTAAAATGAAAACATGTCACTGTGACCTTGACCTTTGACCTTTCGACCTCAAAATCAATAGGCTTCCTGGGATCTATGCTAGTTTCATACACACCAAATTATATGAGCCTGGGTTAAGACATCGCACCGAGGCTTTGCGCTGATCGCACACTCATTGTACGATATCGGCTATTGTAGTGGGTACTCGAACACTAAAATGACACAATGGCTATACATATTCTCTGTGAACCCCCTGCACGATACCGTACGAGTCTGTACGATATCGTACAATCTCTGCACGATATCGAACGATCTGTGAAGGGGCCTACAGGGCTATCGCGCGATCTCTGTACGATAGCTCTACGATCTTCGTACAGCCTCAGCACCGGCCCGAACTCAAAAGGCCCGTACAAAAAATTGCACGATGCTCGTACGTACGTCGTAGCCCGTCGCCATCTGCGATGCCCCCAAAATCGAGCGATAAATCGTAGATAAAGTGACATACCGTGTACGCAGTCAACTGTGACCCGATGCTTTTTCCGATATCGTACGATGAATGTACAATCAGCGCACAGCCTCGATGCGATGTCTCTGCGTCGATCGTACAATATCATCCACGACAAGTCTACGGGCTACGGGCTTACGATTTTTTAAAATTTGTCAAATTTCACACTTAACAAAAATCGTAGAGGCTACGATTCCCGTGGGGAGCCCGTGAAATCCTGCGAAATCGTACAGTCAAAGCTTGTCACCGTAGGGAGCTCGTACGAAATGGAAGATACGATGAGTTTGCGGGCTCCGTAAGGTCATCTTAGACCAAACGTGACCTAGGCGTAACCTTTGTTTATCGTGAAGCGTAAAACTGGGTGTAACGTCCAACCAATGGTGTACACTACTTCTGCCATATGCAATTAGGACACTTATAACTAAAACTATACCTATAAAGGACAAAATAAAGTCTGTGCTTGCAGATTATATGAATTACCTCCATCGTTGATTCAGTGTAGTCACAGAAGAAACAACGGGGAAGCTGTGCGTTGGTGCCACAAACATACAATCTGTCACCGAGAGGGACAACCGATCTGATGTAGTTCACACAGTCATCATTCTAAATATTAGGAGTGAAGTCGTAATGATAAAAAAGTGATATTAGAGCAGTAGTGAGTGTCATGTAAAAAGAAAAGGCGTGTGATTTGTATATATGAAATGCAATGTACAATTTTGTAAAGTTTTATTAATCTTTCAACAATGGAAGAGTGTCAGAGCGAATGATTTTCAGGGAATTAATAAATGACATACATGTATCTTACAAACACAATTTCTCCAAATTGCTTTAAAAATTACATGTTTGAATGACTACGAAGCATTTCGATCAGGTTATCACTCAGATATGGACAAATTACAAAAAAAACAAAAACCTATTTATATTGAAAGCTAAAAGTCGACCTCCATTGATACAACAGTCGCAATGCTTGGAAAAACTTTTATCTATACACAAAAAGAGTTTGTCTAAGCATTGGATGGATGTCAACTTTTAGGTTCTAGTATAAATAGTTGGTTTTTCTTGTAATTTGTTCATATCTGCGTGATAACCTGATGAGTTGCAGATCGAAAAACTTCAATATCATTCAAACATGCTACATTTTAAGGCAATTTGGAAATTTTGTAGTATCAAAGAATTGTTTGTAAACACAATATCAGAAGTATAGAAATATCAAAACAATATTTTCCTTGGTACAAAAGAGCAAAAATGTTTGTCATGTATTCTTCTGAAAAGTATCGATAGGAATTCTGTTGTAACTTCTATAAATGATAACGTACAGGCGATGGGTAGGAGCTATACATTTTCTTTTCTTTCTTTAACCCTAAAAAGCCCCCTCTCTAAAATCTTTATTTTGTGTTCAATCACTCTCAAATTTGGCACACATGCAAAACAACTCAAACTCTACAAAACGCAATCATCAAAATTTTTCAAGGTTACCACATGGGGACGCTATTTACCATAATATAATGAAATACATAGAAAAAAAGGATTTTGTTGGATATTTCTACGTTTTTGTCTTTAATATCGCATGTAAACATTCACAAGTGAGTGATTTATCAATAATTATACAAGATCACATATTTTTAGATAAAAAATGAGTATTTTGAGTAAACTTTGAGTGTTTTGGGTTCATATTTTGTGTTACAACACATACAGTGATAATATTATGCACATATGCATAAATTAATATGCACTGTTGATTGTACCAAAGAGTTACAATAACATGAATAAATGCGTTGTTTTATCATTCTGATACACTTTTTTGAAGGAATTACTTTCACACAGCAAATATTATATAATTGAATAATTTAAAATTGAAAATTAAGAAAAATAACAAGAAAAAATGAATTTTTCTACATTTTTTAAATTGTTTTTATTGTGTGGGCGTCATTTTTCCTTTCAATGATAAAGAAAAACAAAAGAAGTGTATTGAATATGTTCCTAAATAGATGAAACATAATATTTGAGCAAACAGATATGAAAAACCAGTGAGAGTAACTTTTCTGTGAAGGGAAAAAACGCCAAAACATCAAAAAATGTCACACATGACCTTTAAAATGTGGTTGCCATGGCAACACAAATTCCCGGGTAACCCACCAAAATGTTTGCCATAAAATTTTAGGAAAAGTCACCGAGTTTGATCAAATTTCGTCAAAAATTATGGAAGTGGCGAAGAAAAATTTGGTAGGGGCACATTGTGCCCCCTCCCCTTGGGCTTTTTAGGGTTAAAAAACTGTTCTAGCAACTAGCACAAATTTTTTTCTCTTTAGTGTCTTCCATTGTATGTTTTCCTCTTTTCATTTCTTCCTCTCTTTTTTACTGTAATCTGGAGGAAATGTTACCCCAAACTTACTCTGGTTTCATCCTATCCCATTTTCTTAATAGAGATAACACGAATGTGGACGAAATGGCTTGGCCTACCTTAATTGCAGAAGGGTAAAACCCTGCATAAAACATGTGTTTTGAATCAGATTCTACATGATATCTAAAGAAAGCAGATAAATGATTGTCCTTTCATGTTTACAGAGCAGAGGGATAGCCATCACGAAACAACTGTGGAAAATAAGTGTGAAATTGGTGATAAGGTTAAATATGTTATTTTCTTCGAAATTCATAATTCTAACTTTTGGGTTTTTTTCCACTATATTCCTTTTTTCAACACAAGAAATTAACATGCACATTTACTGCACATTAATGGATATTTATTGATTCTCCAAAAGAAATTCAAATAATATGTGGTAACTCCAATCGATTACGCAAAAAAATGCATGGTAAGACAGAGCATTCACATGTAAGAAGTTACACACAATACCCCTTTTTTACTTTGCAGGCATAAAGCATTACACTTCAAAAAGTAAGTTAAGATGCCAATGTCCGACGATGCTTGACCCATTGCAGTTTAAACATAACATACTCTCTACCGCCAGAAAAGTAACGTTGTACTGGTCAGATGGCCAACTGAAGTGAAAGTTACCTGGGTTTCTTACAATAGTACCCTAAATCCAGGAAAGGGTGGGAGTTAACATGTGATTTATTTGTTATTAAACGAACAAATAACATATTTGTAGTGATGTACTTCAGTTCAAGAATTTTACTGGTTTGAAGACCATCTATACCTTAAAAGATCTTGGTTTCAACTACTCCACTTTGTACGCAAGATACATACTCACTTTGTTAGTTGATGTGATTCTCAGGCAGGCTACAGGAGAGTTTGAAAGACACGTCCCAATAGTCTCACTCTGTAAATGTTTGGCATATAAGACGCCCAAAATGATACTTCAACAAATGTATTAAGAGCGATATGAACATGATGAATTTTATGGGTATGCCTTAATTTAACTTTTGAATGGCACAATCACAAATCTCATAATAGATACGACCTTCCCATATCAAATATTTTCTTAGCAAATTAAATACGCACGAAATTGGAATGAGTTTGATAAAATAAAATCCCCTCTGTTACAGCATGGAAATGTAAAATTCTACATTTGATCTATTGATTGGAAATGCTAAACATTTCACCTATATCCATGTTATATCAGTGGCACCTAATCTCGATAGTGTTACCTTCAAACTCTGTACTTCTAATAATCATACCTAAAATCTGATCAATTTTACATTTCTCCATTTATACTAAGTATTAATTTTCACTTGCATAGTTTTAGTGATATGTCAACAAAACCTTGCATGTTAGACCCTAAAATCTATAGTTTTATGAAAATTTCATTCTTGAAATACGTGTTAGCTACAGTATTGCCCGCATGAACACAAGTTGTGATTTTCAACACCGTAATGAATTCACTCTTCAGCTTCATTTCATGAAAACGTGTCATTCGTCCTTTCCACTATTATTTCAAAGAGATCGCAAATACAATTGTTTCTCATAGACGCACTGACAACCCCAATATATATAATTTGGCTTTGCCACTTTACGATGGTGGCATGGAAATTGCATACCTTTCAGCTTTCTTTATTGAATGGTAAGATGGCATTAAAGTGTAGTGGAAATGTTTACTTCTGTTTAGTTTCTCCTTTTTATTTGAATAGAAGGTTTGTCGAAGTTTACACACTCGGAAATGTAGGTTAGGACGTCAACCTACCAAAAGTTGGATAACAGCTATTGCCTACAAAATGTATGAGCAATTTTTGAATGACCGTTTGATAGGTTTGCCCCCTTACCAACCCGATCCTTTTATCAAAATTTCTGAGAGTTATTTCTACTCTAAATAATCTGAACCATTATCTTCAATAAATTCCAACTTTTTCAAAGGTATCAGGAACATTGCACAGGTACCTTGATATGTTTGAGCAATTGAAGAAAGTATGAACATTAAATGCACAACGGGTAAACCGTTGCCACACCCACCTCTTTTTTGGGGGGGGGGGTAGCAAGAGGTCACATGTATCGTTAGTTATGAAAGAATGTGTTAATAAGTTCATACGTCCGTAATAGGTTGAGAGCAGGCACGATCCAATACAACCGGAGGTTTTTAGTATAACATAGGGTAAACACAGGTTTGAGGAGTGACAATGATATGTCAGAAAACATCGAACTGAACTTTATTCTCATTTGATTATCAAAAACATCACAGATTTGGGGCTAAATTACCGTGAATTCGGCAGAATTCGTCAGTTTGACTGCAACAATCTCGTTCCGACCTCCAATGAATACTGCATTGTTGCTACTCCCCAGGATTCTGTAACCTCCGTGGCATATGGTGGCGCTGTCACTTTCATCGTAGTTCAAGCAAGTCGCTATTGTGAGAACACCTTCACCTGAAATATATATTATTGAATTACACGCAGATAAAACAATTTAAATCTTATCTCAATCTGGGGGTCATTTTTGTGACTTTTATAGCGCACGTTCTGCAGCGGTACATCAGAATTTGATGTGAGACTTCGAAGTATGGTTTATTATCCATAAATCTACAAATACCAATTAAGCGAATACGAAAGTATAAACTTTTAATGGATTTCAGTATTCAGTAGAACACAATCATAGAGAGTTGTTTTGACAAGAAAACCAGTTTCAGTAACAATGGGCTTTATTCCGTCACAATAGACATTTGAGTGGTAAGGCGAAAAAAATCTACATTAGGGGGAATATTGAACAATGGGAGAAGACGTATGATCCAGATATATATATATATATATGTGTGTGTGTGTGTGTGTGTGTGTGTGTGTGTGTGTGTGTGTGTGTGTGTGTGTGTGTGTGTGTGTGTGTGTGTGTGTGTGTGTGTGTGTGTGTGTGCATGTGTGTTCATGTGAGTGTCCGAAGTGGGCGCGTTGAAAGTGACTTTCAAATTGGTCAGTATATTGCACCTTGAATGTATAATCATACATACCGTTTGCATTAGACAGAGGACAGTTAGGCCTAATGGCACACCCATGGACGGCCACGCACAAAAAGGCAACGACTAGGAACACAGAGTTCTGCATCTTGTAAGCTTTTAACCTGTTATACAGAAATATTTGTGCACCAAATATGATTAAACTACATGATTACTCCCAAAAGATGAAACTTTTCCGTGTCAACAAATTTTTAATAAGTTTTTGAATCCCTGTCATGTATTCAAATCGATTTATATAATTAATACATAATTACATAAATATATTATATTTATCCCATCATTTTTCAAGGGTATTATAACCAGCTCCATGAGTTCCGTGCTTTAGATATTTTGTCTGAATTGAATGTGACATGTGAGATGGAACCAAAGGCATCGATCCTTGCGAAGCAGGGGGAATCCTCCCCCATGATAATATTGGGGCATACATAGTGCTCTCCCCCCTCCATATTTTTAAAAACTTAAGAAAAAACATAAAATGCAATGTAAGAAGATGTTCGAAGGCACTACAAACCATTACACCGAAACAAACAAAAAATACTACTTAACATGAATATTGTTCACATAATTCTGCGTCCCGCTGCGCGCGCAAAATTTTTTATTGCAATTTATGCGGGGGCACGCTTAAATATTTGAAATTTATCTTATTTTGTCTCCCTCCCCTCTCCTCTCAGAAAAATGGATAAACGCCTCTGGTTGGAACAGGTAGGCCTATATGGACTGTAGGGTAAGACAGTTTATCGTGACTTTCCCATCAGTCCCATCGAAGGTATTTTACAAATCCCTAATGAAGGTTGTTTAAATATTACTAAACCCGTAAATCGGGTTTGTTCTCCCAATACCTTATGTGCATTTTTTTAGAAAATTAATTAATTATGACGGTTATTTATAATTTCGTGACCAAGTTCCCTTTAGCTGTGAACAAACTACCGGGGGCTTTAACCGTTTTCCCCCCCAAAAAAAAAATACCTGGCTGGAATATCACTCCGTGATACCCTCGTTCGCAAACTTGAGAGCGCTTGACAACCATTGGCGTAGCTAGGATTTTTCAGCAGGAGGGGCCTACTGGGGGTCGTAGGGGGTACCAAATCCTAGG
>JZLH01S0344456.1:9833-27480 GCA_001188425.1 Eucidaris tribuloides
TTTCATTGATTTTACATTATCAGCAGTATTATGTACTTTTGAATTAAAATATTGTAATGCCAAAAACACTGTCGAATGCTACCCCCACGTGATTAAAGACAATTTAAAGGACACTTTGAAGGAAAAATGTAAGAGACAACTTCGAAACGATTAAGCTTCCACTGAAATCCCATTGCACACCCAAAATGGCGTAATTACGGACAGTTTAATTAGGGCTGATACTAACTAAAATGTTCGTGACAATCTTGGTGAGCAATAATGAATGAAATAATGAATGATGTTTGACCATCTTATGACAGTTAGGCCTACCCTTTGTTACGACCAATTTACAACCAGAATAATCGCACAAAATGAAAAACAAAGTTTGAATTTTTATATTAATTTATTATATAGGGTATTTCCCTTCTTCAAACTTATAATTAACAATACAAACTTGGAACTAAATTATATACTATACAATTAAATTAAAGACACTATATAACACTGTGGAAGACCCGTTGAAAAAATTGTCGAACTTTGCTATCTGACATATCTGACAGTGTTTGAATGGACAAATAAACATCCTAGAACACAAAAGTTTGGACAGTTATGCTGTCACTAGTACAATATGTGCAGATACAAATTGGCATATTAATTTTATATCGGGCGATAGGAAATTCTGCAACACAGCAGTCTATGGAGAAAAGCTGGAATTGTCTCTCAATGACTTTTTTTTTAAGTACTTAATGATTGTTTTACACTGCAATTTTTTTTCAGGGCTTCATTTTTAGACCATATCAAAGACACTAGTAGCATGGGAGAATCATGTAGCTCAGATTTTTTAAACTGGAAACACTGTTATACAATGCCTTTAATTATGTTACTTACAAAAAATAGTGTTGATCTATGAATCCTGCAGGTTTCACTAGTCCGTTGACAAGCAATCCAATAGCAAAATTCCCAAAGTTTGAAGGTAACATTCACAGCACGGCAGAGTATGGCAAATATCCCAGATAATAATGGTATTAATCCACAGTATAGAATAAGAAATCCAGTTGATATGACAGGTCTCACAGGTTATCCCTAATCGGAGCAAAAATGGTATAAACTCCAGTAAAGCAAGTCCACAGAGGTGTGCGTTGAGCCGAGATCACGATAACCTCTCTACTCATTGCCAAAACAGCTTGTACTTATGTTACAAATCTGTACATCCAAAAAAATCTATTCATGTTAACAAAGTCACAATCACAATTGAATATCTGAATATAAAAACGACCCAAGTCCATTTTTTGCCAAATTGAGTTAAACATGGGAAATTGTTGCTTATACATGGGCTCATTTTGTGTATAAATGATAAATTCCAATTCACCCTGGAAGTGCCAAAAATAAAGATAAAATTAGTACATATAAGATTTTAAAAATATTACATTCTATTTGAAGAATATATAAGAATGTTATTAAAATATTACATTCTATTTGACATTCTATTTGAATGACCCAAGTCCAGGACTCGGGACATTCTTATATTCATATTATAGCGCCCTCTCTCTTTTTAGAAGACATTTACTATAGTAACTCAGGGGTGTAGGCTGGTTTGGTCATGGGGAGGTGCACATCTTGCGGAGGTGGAACTAACTTGGTGAGGGGAGGTGCACATGTTAGGGATGTGGAACTAAAATTGAGAAAATCAGGCGTTGAAAGCAGAAAAGGTGGTGAAAATTTATGTTTTCTTGCCAGGGGCGGAACTCCTTTGGCTCGTGCGGCGGGGGGGGGGGGGGGGTGCACGTGCACCCAATGCATCCCCAGCCTACGCCCTTGTAACTTACTATGTATACAATTCAAAGACTGACCCAAGTCCTTATGATTAAAAAACGATCCTAGTCCATCAAATAAAAGGACACCCCACAACTCACGTGAAGGTGAATGATAAAAAAAAATGTACAATTAAACTTGTACTTACCATGTTGTCTTATATATCATAGCCAAATATAATCTTATTGGAAATGTAAAAAAAATATTACGTTTTTCTTTATTTACTCAAAATGACCTCCCATGGACTTGGGTCATTCTTATATTCATATATTCAATAAGATCCAGAACCTACCATGTAGAGTATTCCATTCACCCAAAAATATGTCTACACACTTGGCCTAAAGGTCACTGAACTCAGAACATGGGTTCCACAATAGTCTAACCATTTTTTTTTATTATTCAAATTAGCCTTCTGTCCAATTCTACATTCTTCCCTTGTAACTAACAGTTGTATATTCATTCATTCAGTAACAGTGCACGTACTGACAGAGTGCATGCACTTTTTTTTTAACTGTGAGGCAAATGCACTGGATTGTTTCCTTATATTTGTGACACCTTCTGTTACACTCTGTCTGTTTGTCCGTCTTTCTGTCTTCCTCTCCATTACTCTATTTCATTTTCCTTTAAGGATTCGGCCTCGGAGTAGTGGGTTTCCTACTTACAGTCGAAGTGGAGAAGTACTTCCCCAAAACATCCGTCTTTTGGTTGACATTAAGTTTCTACGGTATAACAGCTGGACCAGTTGTTCTCCCGTTAATAACACAGCAGTCTTTACAAGCGTATGGATACGGAGGAGCTTGTTTAATACTGGGGGGACTGTCTCTGAATATTATGGTATGCGGTGCTACACTACGCCCTGTACTGAGAAGTCAACAAGAGCATGATGAAGTGCACGAACTTGAAAAGCCCATGGCTGGCGAGAGCAATGAGGTGCAAGAAATGGAAACGTTCATCGCTGGGGATCAGGGAAACACAAATTCGATGGACTCGTCGGAAATCATGCCCCATCTGGGTACCGGGATAACAGCCATTGGCAACAGATGTATAAACATCCTCAAATCTTCCATATTCATTAAGGAACCACTTTTCCCAATCGTCGTACTGATGCCGATAATGAACTGTTACGTCCTATACGGATGGGTGCTTTTCCTCGTTCCCCATGCCGAATCGCTGGGCATCGACCCATCGCGTGCCACGCTTTTATCAACAATCGCTGGCGTCAGTGGTGCAGTAGGACGAACGGTCTTCCTTGTTCTGTTACATTACAAGTTTGATGATTTCTTCATTTATGGATTGACAGCCTTTATTTCGGCGATCATATTCTTCCTCGATCCACTGAGCTCTGCCTATTGGTTCTTGGCTGTAACTACGCTGACTCAAGCTATGTGCCTCTTTGTTTTGGATTCACTGATAATTTCTGCCACCACATTGACAATTAGGGACAAAAAGAATCTTCCAAAGGCATTTGCTGTGATGATTTTCCTCAGTGGTATCGGCACATTAATGGGTGATGCAATTTCATGTATGTTTAAACACCTTTATTTTACCATGTATGCAAGGGTGCGATCAGATGCCACAACTAGTTAGAAAATATATATTGCTATCAAATGTTCTACGCCCATAGATACACTTTAAAAAATTCGGAATTCAAATCTACTCAGTTCCACATGGAAACCCTTGTATTTATTGTATTACATAACTAACTAATTAACTAACTAACTAACTAAATAAATAAAATATAAACATACAAAGTATTGATACGACCGTCTCATTTTGCTGGTTGGCAGTGTAGGTACGGTGGGGTTGGAAGAAATGGGCGTGAGCAGCCAATTATAACTGCTAATGTACGATAAATGGAGGAATTCTATCCTGGCTGTGCTTGCTTCCTTACAGCTTAGTTCCATGGCGAATGGTGCTGGAAGTTGAGGTTGTCAAATCCCCATTGGCTATGTAACAGGGACGTGAAGACTTACTTTTGATTGGGTATGGTGGAATACACTACTAAAAATGTGACATCAGTTCATCGCAGAATAAAAAGGTCGTAGATATTTACTACCCTGTCATTGGTCAAAACACGGCGGGTCGTTGGATAGTTGAATTAACACATTTTGGAACAAAATTATGCAATCCTTGTTTATAGTCTTTCTGCGATAATTTTGAGAAGATGGAATTCACATTTGAAATTTACATCTCATCTTGTACAAATCTCAGTTCAGAATAAAAATGGATTTTCCACGTTTTGCATTTAAAGGTTAGTGACATGATTGGGAACACTTAAATGCATCTGGAACCAAATGAGTTGAAATATATACCAACTATACACTAGCAGGAGTGGATCTCCCACCTGGGATGATTTGTCTGTAATTTTACTTAAGGAGAATCAAGCATAAACATACGAGTATATTAATTTTATCCGGGGACGATAAAAATAAGCCCCATAGAGAGCCACACAGCAGGTTTCCGTGCAACGAGTGATATTGACATTGTTTATTTTAGAATTAGTTGATGTTTGGCTACAATATTTTCACAGGAGAATCCTTGCATAGTTTACTTGATTCTAGAGTAGTTTCAGCCCAAGTTGAGGACTACCCCCAATCATGTCATTCACTTTAAGTTCTTGTGATAAATATTGTTTATTCCAACACAATTTCATATTATCACTACCCTCTTTATTGGAACATGATACAATCAGTAACGTCATATTTTAGGCATGTATGATGTACATGTATTTGGATATACATCTTGTAAATGCAACGTTATAATAAAGTTTTTTTTTCTTATTCTTGTATTACCAGGTCTTACGTATGACGTCACAGAATCGTATACAATGGTTTTTCTGACTTTCGGCAGTATTCGCGTCATCCTGTCCATCAACATATTATTATTCATCATTGTTAGATACAGATTACGGATTTCAACTGGTTCGTGATTGTCATCTCAAATTTATATGCAAACAGGATAAAACGATGGAGAAAGATGCAATTTAAAGATATAATGAAAGGTTTACAGAGAAAATTGATGGTGCAGAACAAGTTCACTGTTCACCTCTGTATTAGGAAATTGATAATAAATAAGATCAAATGCTTGATCTGTTATTTTTACTGACTCAGAAAAAGAGTGACCCAGCAGGACTTGAACCTTTGCTTTTATAATCCTGATATAAAGAAATTTCATTACAAAGAAGAAATTTCATGGGTCGCAAGGACCTCTGTATAACGAGAGGGTACTGTATTGGTCTAACAGCAACAGTTGAGTGAAATAATACACTTCATATACACACACACAAGAAAGTAACTACCCCCTTTTTCATACTACCGTAACTTTTTAACAAAATGAGTTCTCGCAAAATAATGTGGCAGGAGTATTTCTACAATTATTGACAAACCTCTGTGTGAAAATGTTATTGATCCGTCAAGCCACGCATGAGTGAGCATGCATTAAAGGCAAAAAGGCCACTTTTCAAAAGTCACAGGAGTCATCACTTATGCCAAAATAAAGGTAAATAATGGCATTTTTTGCTTTATTTAAAGAATGTGCTCACTCAACCAAGACATGGTTACAACCTCTTATGTTCATGCAACATGTTAAGATACATTTTGCTGAAAAATAAAGGATTTCATTTTTTCAATAAACTTAATGGATTTTACAGTTTCAAAATTGAGGATGGGTGGCAATTTTTAAATTGAGCTCACTGAAGCGCAAAAAATGAGAAAAGTGTCAAAAGAAGTGTAAGGGGTTCAAACAATAGATAATTAACATAAATATCGCTAAATCAGTCACCAGAAACAGAATTTGTTAAAATCCTGTATCACAAATCCCCAAAATGACCCTTGTGACTTTTGAAAAGCGACTTTTTGCCTTTAATGTGCTCAGTCATGCATACATTATCAATCACATTTTTCCACAGAAATTAGTCAATTAGTGCAGAAATACCCCTGCCAAATTATTTTGCTCGAAACCGTTTCTTTAAAAATTTATGGCATTTTGAAAAAGGGGGTAGTTACTTTTGTTGTTGTGTTTATATGGATTTCAGGCAGAAAACAATGAACTCGACTAGATAGGTAAGTATCTGGGGGTTAATTGCTGCCCAGTTGGTTCATCAGATGAATCATGTGAGAGTGGTTTTTATTAACCCTTTGCCTTCGAGATTCGATAATTCCCATTGAGTTAGTACATGAAACATATTCCTGTAGCCAAGGGATTAATTAATATGTTGTTTACTCTTACACTATATATGTATACAATATGAATACAAGACAAATACTATTAAGTGATTTGAGTAAAATCAAGTTTATTGTACACTGTACATTTCTTTAACCCTTACATATAAATAGGCATGTATTACAGGGTATGTATTATTATTCATGTAATTACTGTAGTGTATGGACCAAGCACATCAGGAGCTCTTGCAAAGCATAAGAATATATTCAAATATTTTTTTGTGCTTTATAACTTTCCTATCATTATTACTACAACATACTGTGCACAAAAATTACTTTAAAAAACAGGTTTTGTACGTTTATGATGCAACCATGTGATAAATCATTTACAGGACAATAAGTAGTTTGCTGTTATGTGATTTAACAATTTTTGTTGTTCAATTACTTGTGCTGGTTTAAATTTGAAAAATTCCCTTAATGTTAGAGTTATGGTCCATGCCATGGATACTTCTGACCCTTTTGCAATATACAGGGTGGCCCAGAAAGAATGCTACGAGTATGATCGCTAATTTCTTCAACATTATCAGCAAAATGTCATTAATTTTTATTTCCTTGGTTAGAACATTCTTTTTCCAATAAAATGATACCAAGATCATTGATTTTAGTAAGGCGTTTGGATTGCTAGGCCATTTTTGCGGAGGCAATGCAATTTCCCAAATTAGCCAATTTCTCACAGCGGTCGGTCATCGAAACGCCGTGATATTCTGCATCTCAGCTTACCATATACCGACAAACCAAAAGAGTTGGAATGCCCTCGCTTTCATAAGGAAGAAGATGCGAGTTATGTCTCCATTGTCATTGCGGTTTGTCCGGTATGGCAAGCTGGAATGCCAGAATATCTCGGCGTTCCAATGACCGCCGCTGTTGAAAAATTAACAAATTTGGGAAATTGCATTGCCTCCAAAAAATGGCCCTAGAATCAAAATGCCTTACTCAAAATCAATGATCTTGGTATCATTTTATTGGAAAAGAATGTTCTAACCAACGAAATAAAAATTAATGACATTTTGCCGATAATGGTGAAGAAATTAGTGATCGTACTCGTAGCATTCTTTCTGGGCCACCCTGTATACTCCATGTACTATTAACCTGTCTCATGAATCCACAGATATCCGCATTATGCATATACAGCAAGTTCCAGAAAATTGATCTGTTGGAGACAATATTAACATATATTGGGCTGGGGTCTATGAAGAATACATGTTATATTGAAATTTATTCTTTCACGCCAGGTTAAAGGTGGTTATATCGGAAGTGGTGCAGATTTCAAGGTGATCTGTCGGCAAGTTTAAAGTGATATGCTAACATTGTGAAGCTTCAATTTAAAAAACTGTCAAACTTTGATATCTGAGCTACATACTAGTGTTCAAATGGACAAATAAACACCCTAGAATAAAAAAGTTTGGAAAGTTATGCTGCCAATGGCAAGATATGAATGAATAAACAATTAATACTCAGGGCAAGTAAAACATAGCCTAGATCTACACACAGTAAGTCTGTAGGAGGAAATGGGGAGGTGAATCCGGTCAACTTACCATTTTCACTTTTTTAAAGCACTAAATCATCATTTTGAAATACAATTTTTTCAGGGCTTCATTTTTAGACCTTATCAAAGACACTTTGACTGTGGAGGATTATGTAGCTCACATTTTTTAACTGTGGTAAATGTCAGCCAATGGCTTTAAGCTTTACATGATAAAGGTATGACAGATCAGGAGTGATGAGAAAACAGTACACAAAACTGTGGTTGTGTTGTTCTGTTAGCAGGACTGGCTGAAAATGAAAGCATAAATCAAATGCTGCACACCATATATTTATAGCATAACTGCACACAATGACAGGAAAGTTCCTTTTCACAGTAGCATGATCTAGAATTTAAATCAGTGAACTAACTATTGAGTTCATCAAAACATTTTAAAAACAGATTAATGGAATACACACACAAAAACAAGTTGTTTCCAGCCCCCCCGACTAGTGCACTCAAATTCTTTTATCTCATGTCTGATGTAAGACAAAATACACAACATCTTGTTGGTATTTTCTATCTTCACTTACTTATATTGGTACTCAACTTAAATGTCAAGCTACTGTAAACGTGGAATATTTCGTGGTGTGGAAATTTTCGCACATTTCGCGCATGCCGATGATAGCGCGAAAATAAAAACACGCAAACATTTCTTGTAAAAAGCTAATCATTTTATATTTGCACTTCTAACTTTTCTCTGTTGTATTTGTACATGCGTGACTGGCTGCAGAGACGGTGTGGTGCCACTTGCTTGCTATGTATTTTGGATCTCCGCGAAAATAAAAACACGCGAAATGTCACCAAACTCTCCGAGCGTGAAAAATTACTCGTGCAAAAATTTCCACTTTTACAGTATACCAATATTTTCAATGAAAACTTAAATTTAAATGAAGTTATCTAGTCATTCAGACGTTTTATATTCATAACAATCCCACCCATATTCTGTGCTCTAAGACCGTTGTACTTATCATATTCATTGAGCCTTTGTCAATGTTCACTTGTAAATTATAAATGTGCTTTGTAACGTATGCCCTGTATTTTGTTGTAAAACATGTATCCTGGGCTCTGTGTTAAATTGTATTTGATATCTTTGAATAAAAGGATATAATAAAAATTTTAAAATGTACTTTGAAAGTGTATTGTCATCAACATATAGTTTCACAAGGCACCAACATAGTATGAACTGTGTGGTACCACTGAGCATTTTCATGACTGCAAATCGTGTTACCACCCCAAACCCTCAATTAACAAACACACAAAAGTCAACTTGCCAGGTGACATTGGCCATTAAAGATAGGCATCATATAACAATGTTTCCAGTTTAAAAAAATCTGAGCTAGAGTGTGATCAGTTAATGTCACGGACGGACACTTTCAAAAGATGACCATTACTGAAGGCCTAAGGAAAAAATGACAAGATATGAAGGGTTGCTGTATGATTTATTGTAGAGGCTATCAGTAGAAGTACTGAATAATGCTAAAACTTTCGTTAGGCTTTCAATAATGGTCATTTTTGAAAATGTCCATCCGTGACATTAACTGATCACACTCGCTATACAATTTCCCCATGCTTCCAGTGTTTCTGATACAGTCAAACCTGTATAGAAAGACCACTCAAGGGAAACAACAAAAGTGGTCTTTATGAGCAGGTGGTCTTTATAGACAGGTTGGCGCCATAATATGGAACGGATATTTGATAAATGTACAAAGTCTAGCGACCACACTCATTATACATGTTTGTAGGAGATATTCACTAAAACCTTATCCATTTGCTTTAATTAACAATTAAAAAAATATGGTTTTGTTTGAAAAAAAAAATCTGTATATCATGTTTAAATTAAAAAAATCACAGACAATCTATAGTTTAAATTTAATAATTAATATCAATATTTTTAATATTATTTTTTTCACATCAAAGTCAATACCAACTACAGTGTACATGTATTACAAGACTCATACTCCTCCTTTTCTCCTTCTTCTTCATCATCTCCTCCTCTTCCTCCTCATGTTGACAATAAACTGTCTCTTGTCTGATGTTTATGACCACTGGAGATTTGTGTTTATGACTGGTTACTTGTGTGCTTGTGTGTGTGTGTGTAGGCTATGCATATGCAGTGGTCTGTCAAGGCAATAGCAGACAGACTTTTGATTATCTTACCAGGTATAGACTCTGGAAAACGATAGTGTTGCAGTTTTCTAAAAAAAGGAAATACGTTTTCCAATTAACATAAAATAAAATGAAGTGGTCGAAATACTTTCAATTCATTTTCATGAAAAATGAGTTTTTTCAATCCACTTGATGTATTTGAAGAATAATCATGTACGAGCCTGTTCATTTGATTGGCAGCTGCACAGTTCAGTACACAGATTGATACGTGTGGGGATTAGCGATGCGTGCGGAGATCAAGTTTTACTCTCGTACTTCAAAAGATGCATTGTTTGCTGACAAACACTACCTGGACTATCATTAAAATGTTTGAAAAACGACCATGTCGGCAAGTTATTGTCTGTTTGATGTTGTTATTTTAGGATTTTGAAGACACATTTCATGCCAGCTGGGATTAGCTAGCCGGCCGACATTGTTCACCCGGGAGTTGTGGGGTCGTTATTTCCAGGTTATGTAGCTTGCTCGGGGGCAAAATGGGCGGTCGCTGGTCGCGTTAAGCAGTTGGTCGTTATATACAGAGTTCTTATTACATGATTTTCCTGCGGGGGAAACTTGGGTGGTCGTTAAGAACAGGGGGGTCGTTATATACAGGTGGTCCTTAATTTGACTGTATTAAGGTTCAAAAGGGAATCCCTGAAAAACTGTGCTTTAAAACGGTCATTGTGTGCTTTTGAAAACTGAAAAATATTGAGTGACCATCTAAGTTTTCCCCCATAGACTGCTGTGTAGCAGAATGGTTGTCAGCTGACAATAATTCATATGCTGACTTTTATCTGTACATATTTTATTAGTGACATCAATTGTCAAAAGTTTTATGTTTAAGCTGCTTATTTGTCCATTCAAACACTGTCAAATATGTCAGATAGCAAAGTCTGAATTGTTACAGTGGGGCTTCCACAATGTTATATAGTGCACTTTCATTATACAGAAGTCCCTGGGACCCATGATATTGCTTCTTTAAAAACAAAATTTCTTCATATCAGGGTTGCAAAAACGATAGATTACAAGCAAAATCCAAGATATGGGACCAGAGCATTTACTTCTTTATAATGAAAATTTGTTATATCAGTATTCTTTATACCGAGAGTGCACTTTATAGCATCTTTAACCCAACTTAACATTAGCAATTTAACAGGTAAAGGCAGTTGTTCTAGGCATGTTATGAGTGTCCCATTGGTACAAACAACAGGATCCAATATGCTTCAGAATTTTTTGCAATAATTCAAGTAAAATTTATGCTCCTATTGAAGAGAAATCCATACATGCCAACCCTGAAACTTAATTAACCCATTGAAGACGGTTTGATTTTGCTGTAACAGGCATTTCCCATAGACCACGCAATGAGATATCTTGTGTCTAGTCTTCATTGGGTTAATAGGGACAAATGGGGGTAAATGTTTAATAAAAAGGACATCCTTGAAAATCATGGAGCAAAAAGACAGTGTTTTATCTTTGGCCCAAAATAGGAACGGTCCTCATAAAATAGGAACAGAAAGCAAATCTGAGAAATATATTTGACCAATACCAGTCAGAAAAGCTCAACACAATCGATGGATATCATAGTTCTGTGACGGAATGTTGTCCGGGGGTCATGACGAGTACACCTCCTTCACTGCAGGACCAATCCACCTGAAACCACTTTTGCCTGCCTTGCTCAACTTCTTCAAGTCCTTCTCACTTAGTTCTGTCACTTCATTGGTTACCTCTGCATCACATGACTGTTTGGGCGGTTCTGATTGGTCGGATGATGTTGGATTTTTAGCATCTGTTTCCATGTCAGAGTCGTCTGAGGCATCCTGGTTAATGTCCATTTCTCCATCGGAATCCGCGTCGCTCTCTGAATCTGGGGTTCTTGTCCTGGGGTCAATAAGTGGAATAATAAAAATTATCAATTCATGATAAGAAAACTATATATTATTTACCCTTCAATGAGATTTTTAATCTACAGTCACCTTTGCCTTACTTGAATCTATGTTGATCCCCACATCACTACAATTTGACAAATTTCTAGTTTTGTACTCGTTTATGTTGGGGATGAAGATAAAGGGAAATCGGGGCTAAAAGTATATTAATGCAAAGGGGAAACAAGATAAATGCAGAGAGAAAATGGGAAATTTATGAAACATTTTTGGTAAGCTACCACGCAGAGATAAAAAAATTCAATCCATTACAGACCATCAAGAATTACATTTGTGGCCACTAGATTTTGGTAAATGACTGAACACATGTTTGGTCCCATTGGGGAATATGTTCAACATAGGCAAAATCTGAGTTTGAAATTTGACTTGAAACAAAAGCCTCCTACTGTAAGAACACAGAGCAAATTGTGACTGTCAAATATTATTCCAGATAGGTGTTGTGCAAAGTCGACTTAAATAAACATATTTGTCATTCATGGGACAGTACCATACTTTCCATCATTTCCAAATCTGCAATAGAGACAGCCCTGACTGGACTAGGGCTACTGAGACCAGACATTTTGCATGTTGAGTTTCAGTATTGACTTACCAAATCACTAATGCATTTTAAGGGCTCAAATTAATTCCTAAAGTAAAGATACAATTGCAACCTGTACTTCTGAGTTTATCTCATTGACAATTATTGAGTCTATTTTATTGAAGAGAATACAGAGTACTGGTTGATGATGGAAAATCTTTCATCAAAATTTCACAATTCATTATTTTCCAGGTGAGAGTAAATTACATTTGCATTATAATGTTGGACTATTTCACTTCATTTGCAATAAAAAGTTGAGGGATTAGCAGTTAAAATGATGTTGTTCTGCAAGTGATCAACCAGTACTGTGTATTCTCTTTAAATACTCTTCATTTGCCACATTTTAAAACTTGAACTTCGGGTTCAATTCAGGTCTCTTATGCAATTTATAGTTTTTGTACAATAGGCACACTTCTTTCATTCATGGAATGTACAAATGACTTGCTCCAGTCCCATGAGAAGGGTATTGTATTGAGTAAATGGAACATGAGGGAATAGTTAATTCCCACTCATTGTCTTCAGTGCATTTATTAATCTGTACAAATTGGCGAATGAAGCATCCCAATGATTAAAGACGATATATAACACTGTGGAAGACCTGTTTAAAAATTGTCGAACTTTGCTATCTGACAGTGTTTGAATGGACAAATAAATACCCTAGAACACAAAAGTTCGGACAGTTATGCTGTCACTAGTACAATATGTGCGGATACAAATTGGCACATTAATTATTCTCAGCCGACAGGAAATTCTGCAACACAGTAGTCTATGGGAGAAAGCTGGAATGGTCTCTCAATGTTTTTCACTTTTTTAAAGCACTTAACGATCGTTTTAAACTGCAATTTTTTCAGGGCTTCATTTTTAGACCTTATCAGAGACACTGGTAGCGTGGGGAATCATGTAGCTCAGATTTTTTAAAACAGGAAACAGTGTTATACAATGCCTTTAATGAAGGCAGAAATAGAGTTCTTTAAGTTTGGTTGTTTTTAACCTGTTCGCTTAGGGAACTGGATGTGCCCTGTGTTAACTCTATGGGATTTTCTGAATCTCGGAGGCAATGGGTCACAATCAGATACACATACAAATTACAGATATGTTTGACCCAAATACATGTAGCTATACTGCTCCCATTCTTTCATTTATCCTATTACTCCTTAACATTTGATGAAATTTGGAGAGTCTGGCATGAGGGACTGTGAACAATGATATGTATCAGTGCAATATGTGTTGAACAGCTAATAAAAAACAATTGATATTGATATCCCACAGTACAATTACCTTTGTTCATGTCCTGCTGGCCCCAGGAATGATTGTAAGAAGGATGCACACAATTGTCTAGCTGGTGGAAGAATGTGTGGTGGAGCAGACAGAATCTGAAATTGAACAACAATATAGATCCACAGAATTAGACAATTTCTGAGATGAGAATCCCTTTATTTCATACTCATTGCTTCATTAATTCTATTTAATTCTTTACACGCGTAATTCGCACCCAAGCACTTCCTGCAGCGTGTGGGATTCGCATTTCATGCTCAAACGTAGAAACGAATGTATTCACCCGAATTATACTGATTTTCCTGATTTTAGCGGTAATCGCTTTGTATTGTTTACATTCCTCAAGTACGGGGGTATTATGTTAGATTCTAAAGGAACCAGAAAAATCGATAAATACAATCAAGGCCGTGTGATACAATAGGATGCAGGATTAGACGCAAAAGAACTGGAAAAGTCAATTACAATAAGACACGCTATTCACTGATAATCTCTTCATTCACTTATAATTGACCTTTGGTGACTATAATCTCTTTTCATGAACTTGTAACAAATCAGGTTTTTATGTATAGCTTGTGGTTTACCCTCTTGTATTATTTAAATGCACTTGTATATTTTCAAGCAGGAAGCTTAGAGCTACATGTATGTTGGTTGCAATTAGGCATTACTTTACAAAATTCAAATGTATACTTCCAAATAGCCTTTATGCATTCAGAAGGTCTGTAAAATGTACTTCAACTTTGCTGTACAACATTTTTCCTAAAAACGTTGTTATAGCTAGTTGAAGTCAGTCAGTTAATTTCCTTTCCTGATCTGAGCGCTCTTTAAAATTAATTCCGCACACAGGCGATTCACAGTCCCGCGTACAAAGAGTTAAATTCTTTATTTTCTCAATTTTTTAAAATGGAATTAATTCAATTTAATTGTTATTTGTTTAGCTGTGCGAAGGCACTCTTCTCTTACTACTAAATAATACAATTTGACAAAAAAAAGTTGTTATGATCAACCAAAACTATACTTGGGCTTTAATATGACAGTACCTCTTTTAAAGATGAATTCTCTGATGATGTTATCTGGCTCCCAGATGCTAGTCTTCTCTCATCCTTTGTGGTCGGCCTAGTACGTCCACTCAATAGCATGGCGAAGGGAGTGACAGGAAGATTCTCATGTAAATCAGTCTGGGAAACAAAAATAACAAAAAATGTAATGAACGATGTATACATGAATACATTGTAACGAATATGAATACATTTCACTGCCATGGCTGGAATCAATTCCAGTAATTCTCGGTATTCGCAATACGGTACGCCACCTATCGGGTCCAACAGACAGGCCGAAACCTACAATTCCTCATGGGAAATAGTAAATATCATGAAGCCCAGCTACTGTACATTTCACATAAGCAATACATGCCACACATTTCCTTGCAATAGTTAGACCATTTTGATGAATTCTTCATCCGCTTTTGCCGTGGTTTTCATTGACACACTGTCAACCTTAAAACATTTGGAGAAATACCTGTGGATGAAAGACATAAGGTGGTGAAATAGCCATGCAACAGCATGCGTCAGAACTGATGTAGACCCCCAAAGTTGAACATTGGCACTGTCTGCTGGACCTGATATGTGGCGCACTCTATTGCGAATACTGAGAATTAACTACTCTATTTCAGTAATTGTAAAATCTTCACAGTAATTATCCTGGAACTGTACCATTTACCCACTCAGTATTCAAGGATAATTCATTTCTGAATATTTTCATAGTTTTGCTAAAATGTATATAAACAGCGATCTATTACATTCAAAGTCGTCAACAAGTTGGAATGTCCATCTGATTGGTTAAACATTTACCAGTCAGAACATTAACAGGTGATGATCCACATTAAAGGTATTGGCTAACATTTACCACAGTTAAAAAAATCTGAGCCGCACGATTCCCCATGCTACCAGTGTCTTTGATGAGGTCTAAAATGAAGCCCTGAAAATATTGTATTTCAAATTGATTATTTAGTGCTTTAAAAAAGTGAAAATCGTAAGTTGACCAGATTCACTTGCCCATTTCCTCCCATAGACTTACTGTGTGTACACCTAGGTTAATAAAACTTTCCCAGAGTTTTATTGTTTATTCATGTATAACTTGCCATTGGCAGTGTAACTCTCCAAACTTTTGTATTCTAGGGTGTTTATTTGTCCATTTGAACACTACTATGTAGCTCAGATATCAAAATTTGACAATTTTTTAAATTGAAGCTCCACAATGTTAGCCTATCACTTTAAAACATTTGGAGAAATACCTGCGGATGAAAGACATAAGGTGGTGAAATAGCAATGCAACAGCATGCTGCAGAACTGATGTCGACCCCCGAAGTTGAACATTGGCACTGTCTGCTGGCCCCGATATGTGGCGCACTCTATTGCGAATACCGAGAATTAACTACTCTACTTCAGTAATTGTAAAATCTTCACAGTAATTATCCTGGAACTGTACCATTTACCCAGTCAGTATTCAAGGATAATTCATTTCTGAATATTTTCAGTTTTATTAAAATGTATATAAACAGCCATCTATTATATTTTTGTGTCCTATGAACGATCTTGGTGAAAAGGTGAGAAAGATCAATGAGAGTTCATTAAAGCCCAAGTACAATTTTGGTCGATCAGACAATTTTTTTTAAATATGTCTGAAAGTATTCCATTCTTACCCCAGACATCACAAAACAACATTATACCTACTGAAAATTGTTTATAGAGGCAAATTATAATGTTTAAATTAAAAAAGAACATCTAGCTGTGTATACATTACCTATGATTTTACATTTTGAGTAATTTCTCAAAAATGGGAAAGTTTCAGGAGAGCAATTTTCAGGGTATATAGGCTTATCTAAAACAATATAATTGCAAAGAATTTCCTTTTTTACCATTTATCAAAACTAAACTTGGGCTTTAATGACAGAACATCTTTTAAACCAAAATGAAAATCAGAGAGCATAAATTTGCTTTTCTAACTTGTCAAAATACTACCAGATAGATGGATTGTGTTTCAGGGCATACACCAATCTTGTATGAAATTATCAAAATATAAAGGAAAACTGACAGATACATTCAAGCAGGTAATGTAAAGTTCAAATGAATAAGCACTGTACGCCCAAACTTTGAAATCTACATTCAAAGTCGTCAACAAGTTGGAATGTCCATCTGATTGGTTAAACATTAACTATTCAGAACATTAACAGGTGATGATCCACATTAATGCTCAGAAATCTACAAGATGAACTGTCAACAAGCTGGAATGGTCATCTCATGGACAATTAGACTGTTGTTAAACATTTACCTTTCTGAACAGGTGTTCAGGAAGCTAACTTTAATACCTACAGGAAAAATGACCAGGTAAGAATTCGAACCTGTTAACACATGCACCTGGGTTGCTTGACATATTATTAGACTGAAAACTTTTTTTTTCTCATTAGCTTTTTGAGGAAGGGTTGGCACAGAGCCGCCAACTCTCACGCAATGAGTGCGAAACTCACACATTTTTGCCCTTTCTCACTCCAATATTTTGTTTGATTTTTCATGCATTTCTATGTGATCTCACACATTTGGACCCTTGGGTTATATCACTGGCCTATGGGAGTCTCACGCAATTTCATTCACAGAGATTGGCAACTCTGTTAACAGGAAGCAAAACACAGAAATGTATAAGTAGGAATATGCTATTTTCATAACATATTCAAATTTCATGCATACCTTTTAAACAAGAAAGTTGTTCTTGACAATCTAAAAGCTTGTCGAGGCTTGTCCAACATGGCAACAAGTAATGCAAACTGGATTCCAGCAATTGAAGTTAATTTAAAAGGAGCAGGTTAATGGAAAAGCTTGTGTCTACAATGCGTCCTAGAAGAAACAGAACCATAAGACAAAGTCTTATAGTACAGAAGCAATGAGGTGTATGATTGAAAAAACATGTTCAAAATAAACTTTGGCTTAATATACTCTAAATGATACGTTGAGCAAACCTATTTATTCATGCATCTCTGAGCACCATGACTTTGAAGATTTAATGTCAAAAACCATTTGCTTTGCTTGATGGCTTTGACACTCTGCACATCAGGAAAAGAAAACAAGAAGGACACATGGTGTGCACAGTGTACAAAGCCAAAACGTTAAGCAAATGGTTTTTT
>JZLH01S0344522.1:27532-43725 GCA_001188425.1 Eucidaris tribuloides
TTAATAAAGAAATCACGTGCCAATGTTTCGAGTGTTTTAAATCTGAGCTTCATGCCCCTTCATGTTACTAGTGTCTCTGATAAGGACTAGAAATAAGGCCCTGAAAAAGTTGCAGTTGAAAACGACCATTAAGTGCTTTGAAAACGTAAAAACAATGAGCTGCCATTCTTGTTTCGACCACAGACTCTTGTGTTACCTCATTAGGAATCGATTAACATTATTGTGTTTGAAGCTACAAAAATGACTTCCAAACTACATGATGATATAATATGATTTCAGTCCTTTGAATGAAATCATCAGTTCTGGTGAAAAATGAAGACTGCACAGTAATTCGTGCAGATTTTGTCAATGGTCTTGCAGTCCTTCTTGACAAATGGAACGACCTTTCATGTTCTGGTCTAAAGCGGTTCATCTGCGAATATGGTGCAGATACGTAAGCTTGTATATTATAAGAATGAAGCCCCAGTTCGTTTAGGGCGATTCCTCGTAAATGTGAATGGCAGGATGTAAAATTGTGCTGATGCCAATTTGGGGCAATCCCACTGATACGGAGTAAAGCGGAATTCTACATAGACCGAAAATTAATTAGGCAAGAACGGACCTATATGTTGGTGGGGCGTCCTTGGAAAAGTAAACCCCTGGTTGTAATTATTCCTCTTCGCTTTTCTCCGAGAGTGCAGACAACTGTCTATGAAGGCACAGTACTCCATAGTGTAGTTTTTATGCAGAACCCCACAATAAAAAAACTTGAGCTTGTCTGCGAAACAACAAGGCCACCATTTTTACCAATAAAGGGGTGGGGGTTTTTACTTCAGAGAAAGTATGAACAGGTGTATCAATTGGGTCGATCATTGATTGGTCTCTAAATGGATGAACTCAAACATTCAATTCCGTGTAAAAGCTCTCCAAGTTGCCAGGAATTAACAATGTATAGTTTAATGAGGGTATGAATCACACATAATTTTAGAGACAAGTATAAAGTTAAATTTGATTTATATTCAAATTTTTATTTTTGTATGAACAAATGAAGTTACCCGTCCCGTAGGACAGGCGAAAGTATAGAACTATTAAGTGGATATTCTGTCGTACGTGACCACCGGTGATTACAATGGACGGTGACTTACCTGCATTTTTCTCGTGAACCAATGTAAATCATTATTCCAGCAATCTTCCCTTTTCCCATGACCACCTTGGGGGAATTGGCACGGTCTATCGTAAAGCACACGCCGCCTTCATCAATAACATTGACGGGCTGACCTGTCAAAATATTACTTTATGGACTGTAGGGCATTGACAAAATAAAGCTCTAGAAAAAAAGTTCCGTAGTCTCCAGATTGGTATTGAAAAATAACATTATACGTTAATTCAGATGAAGTTGCTAAAGAGAAAACATATTTGCTATCCATTTTTTTTTACTTGCGTATTATTGAGATAATCGACTAATTAATCAGGCAAGTTCCTCAGTCCCATTCGTAGAAGAAGGAATCACCGTCAATAGCGATTTCACAGACACGAACATTACTTGCTAGATTGGTCTTTACTGCTATGATGTTAATATTCATGAGGCCTGTGGCTCACAATGGAATGCACAGCTGTTGACGGTGTTCCTTTGAATGCGTTTAACAAAAGCCATTTATACAAGAGTTGCTCTCAAATGCTTCACCAAAGTTCCTATTCAGTTCTCAAATATCCACAGCTTCACAGCAGCATTGTGACTGCATAGGCTGTCAAGCAGTCCCAAGTTTGCGAACGAGAATAGGACGGAGTAACATTCCAGCCACGTAATATATTTTTGCACACGGTGGAAGTCCCCGGTAGTTTGTACACTGCTTAACCGTACTTGGTCACGGCATTATAAATGACCGTTACAATTAATAAATCTTCTCAAAACCGCACATGGTATAAGGAGAACAAACCGAATTATGGGTTTAGTAATATTCAAATAATCATCATTAGGGTATTGTAAAATACCAGTGATGGGACCACGGGAAATCACGATAAATGGCCTTGCCCTACAGTCGATTATGTTGAAAGATACTGTCTGACACACTTTCGGTCATTTCTAATCTTCCAATATAGTGTGTGGTAAAACTTCTGAAGTGTTTGCTCATAATGCCATTATAGGTCCCACCCCTCGTAAGCAAAATCCAATATTTTGTCATATTGCACGTTTTGATTTAAAGCAAGTACAATATGTCACAGCTTACATGTTTTACTATGCATTCTGGCAGGTTGCGTTTACAACTGCAATTACACGTACATTCATGATACAGTGTATAGGCCTATACGTACTGCAGAATTTCTGAGAGCAGAATGCAGTGATTTCCAAATATTTGTAAACGTCTTACCCAAGAGAGTTTTTGTCTACCCATTTGAAATTCCATTTACTATAGGTGTCACTGAGTCCAAGCCAGAACAAAGTGCGAGAGTCTGGATGTCGAGGTAGCAAATATACGAGAAAGGTCTAAAAAGTAAAAGAAAAAAAAAATCACAATTAAATTAAGTGTTAAATAGAATAAGATAAAGTAAAATAAAATAGAATACGTTCTGTCTGTGATATAGAAATGAATGGTTTTTCGCACAATGTCATTCTCATTTTGACTGTATCCGTGAGGTTTTTATACGAAGATGGTTGTACAGATAACCGTGATTGATATGACGGCCACTGTTAGGCTTACCCAAATACCGCACGTTTCATATAGAAATTATAAGTCCCATTATTTCATGTAAAGAAATATAGTTTGAGAATCATATTAGATTTCGACTGAGAATAACAAGTGAATACAACAGGTATTAGACCTACACTCTGACCATCGAGCATTTCAGGTTGTCTAGTGGTAATAACGATGGTCTAGGAATCACAAAGTCGATGGTTGGAATCCCCACCCCAGTAAGTTCGTCATGTAAACATTCGGTCTTACACACACAAAAAAAAATATGAAAAAAAATAAAATTGCAAAACATAAAATAATATCTAAATGAAATATGACATTTGATTCTACTAGATCTATCTTTCTTTGAAACTTGATATTTGAAACAAATATAGAAAGGAAAGATGCCTCCAAGATTCAATCAAGCTCGTGAGTACATGTACTATTGGGAGCCTATATCCCTTGTTTATATCAATTTGAAACTTGTTCGATCAATTCCAACAAATGAATTTTAAATATGTGTGATCCTCAAATTTCGTCCTTTCTGAAAGACCTTATCAGAGTAGTGCAAAGGCCTACGCGGTTAAGTAGTTCATTTTTTTTTCAAGATTTCACGCGTTTTTTATTCGTGCGTCCCGAACGTATGGGTACCATGCTCTCAATTGTACAGTCAAATATGAGCTGATGAATTAGCCTAAATCAAGTAAAAACGAATATTTTTTTTTAAATTTTAATAATAATAATATATATATATATATATATATATATATATATATGTATATATATGTATATATGTATATAAAGATTATTGTACATAACAACCTTGGGACTAATATGTCAGTTACTGTGTAAAGAATACCCGTTAAGATTTAAATTGAACTAACATGAGCATACGAGACTTTTAGAGTTTAAATTTCACACGATCGTTAAATCCAGTCCAACTGCCACACGTGACTTCTGTAAAATACATTGCTACCTGTTATCAGATTAGAGGCTCCGCACCCGGCAAAGTTGAGCCAATATTGAACTGTCTCCACTATACGAATAGCTTGGGGTTTCTACCTAGTTCATTCGGTGAAAAGTTATACCCAGCGTGCATAGAATAAAAAAAAAAACTGCCGTTCCAAATATGTAATTGAAAAAAAGCCCATATGAAAATGACCTATCATATATTTTTCGAAATCTACCTGAAGTTTACAGGAAGTGTACACGAACCTCAATAAACTCTGTTCAAAACACACGTGGTGTGCAAATCGGGAACATAACTCATTCAAAACCGCAGAATACTTCAGGAATTTCATCAATTCTCATTTTTAAAGAATAACGTAAAAACCGTGTTAAAAGATACAGTTTGTATTTTTCTTTTAGTCATCTAAATAAAGTCTGTCAATTTTGATGTGCTTCGGAACCCCTTTACAGTTTCCTATTACCGATTAGTCGGATACAATGACAAGTGTCTATTTCCGGATAAATACGGTTAAGTACCCCCACTTCTGCCTCAACAAAAGCACTTGACAGCAAGTCAGTACCAGTTATTGGTATGGAGGTCCATGATTGAACTTTAAATAAATTACTGTACTTATATTAATTGCTACGACCTCGTAAAAAATATCAACTCTTTACACGCTCAATTTATTTTGAGGGGATAATAATGACAATTGTTCTTTTCACATTATTTTGAATTTGCTTTCCTTTTTGTGGTATAAAAATCATAATTTTCCTATATGTGTTTTTAAAGCAAGCTAGCTATTTCTTAGTGTCTCCTGTGAAAAAGTAAAGAAAAAACATAAAACGATTCTGCCCCACCAAAGAAAAACACGGTATGTGCATTTTCACTAACTGAGATATTGACCATTTTATGGTTTTACCACAGCCGCTCGAAAGTAAACTTTTGAAGATGATTTCATTTTGTAGTTGTACTCTATCGAGATGAACATTTTTGTGCATACACATGAAATTGATTTTTTTTGTTTTTAAGTTTTAAAAGACATGTAAATACTTTACAGACAGTCTCTTTCCACAACTGGTTTCCCCAAGCAAAAACACAGTATGTGCGAGGAAATAAGATGGGTAGACTATTATTCCTTATATTGTTAGTAAAAGAAACAATGTTTTGTTTTACATTTTTCATGAAAGTGTACATATTTTAAAGGCGGAAAAGTATAAAAATTTTAAAGGACGCTCCTTATGAGCAAGTCACTAATTTCTTTTAAAATGGACGAAAATGTCCGATTTCCTCAAAGAAAAAAAAATCGAAACTGTTGTATCTTCAGTTAGGCGTAAGAGCGGAATACCGTTCTTCTGAAAACGGGTGAAAACGTCTGAATAAGATCGATATTCGGCTGTTTTCGACCACACACCGTAGATGGCGTAAACTTCGAGATCGCGCTGTATAGACGTGTCCAATTCGTCTTATTGATAACTGAGTAATGCGTTCAGAATAATAGATCAACAACACTTACGAAGCAGCGGTCGCTTGCGCTCGGGTGAATGAACTGGTTATCTCATGATAACACGTCATCCTGGATAACTCTCGAAAGTTGAAGTTGATGACAATAGATCTAAATCTAGTTACACACATAGATTATATACACACGCACACACACGTACCTGTTGACCTACACACCATCACCAATCCCAACGCGTGGGACTATGTGCCAAGTTACGCTAGCGTGCGGTTGGTTTGCACATTGAGAACGATATTGTCCATCTGTCTTCCGCCGTTTCATGTTATTTGTCTGTACTTGTCACCACTGTATAACACATGTAGAAGATTACCATCAGTCGTCCAGTAGAGGCACAGAATAATCAACTAGCCCAAAAATATCTCATAATACGTTCCTCGCCAACATACCATGCCGAACTCGCGATATTCGACAGAACGCCTGTATGTTACGTCTAAAAAGGACCGTTTCATCCAAATCATTCAAAATGTTTTAGCCTAATTACGTATTCCAGCATAAGTTCTCAAATTGTCAAGGCTCAATTTCTTTAAAATTTTCGTAGAACGTGCTTCATACACTTCTTTTGATTCACGCGAATTTTCTAAGAAATTGAGCCTTGACAATTTCTGTAGTAATTTTTTTTAAAAATGGTATTGCAGAAAAGAAAATTGCAGGCCATATGTATAACACGCAAGGCATCGTGATGCATGATGGGACTAAGGTTAATGTATTATTCATTAACTCCAAAAAGTGCGGAATACCGCGTATTCTCAAAAGATTGATATTCCGCTCTTACGCCTAACTGATTGTGGAGCTTCAATTTAAAAAAAAAATGTCAAACTTTGATATCTGAGCTACTAAGTAGTGTTCAAATGGACAAATAAACACCCTAGATTACAAAAGTATGGAACGTTACACTGCCAATGGCAAGTTATACAAGATTAAACAATAAAACTCGGGGCGAGTTTTATTAACCTAGGTGTACACACAGTAAGTCTATGGGAGGAAATAGGCAAGTGAATCTGGTCAACATACGATTTTTACTTTTTTAAAGCACTAAATAATCATTTTGAAATACAATTTTTTCAGGGCATCATTTTTAGACCTCATCAAAGACACTGGTAGCATGGGGAATCATGCGGCTCAGATTTTTTTTACTGTGGTAAATGTTAGCCAATACCTTTAATGTTCACCTGCTAGATAATCCGTAAGTCCACGCGGAGTGTTCCAAAAAGTAAGGGAATATAAAAAAGGCTGTCATTTACTATCCTCTCCCTCTTAAAAAGTAAATTATAAATAAAACATGATAAATTAACCTGTTTTTTTCAGAGAAGAATATTAAAGAACTGACTACTAGAATGTTCAAGTTGTTAGTTCCCTTCGAAAAAAACCCTTAATACATGTAGAACGGAATTTGGCGGATGAAAAAAGGGAGACTTTGGAAAACAACTCAAGTCATGTGTATCATACATTTACTTGTTTATGCATAGCAATTTCAAACGTTTCTTGGTTCATATTTTATGGCACAGATCTTTGTTCTGCTATTAATTCGACAAGCATTGTGGTTGGAAACCAGTCTGGTATATGTCTTCAAAATGGAGATCAAATGGATTCCTGGTTTGGCGCCCAAAATCAGTGCGAAAATGTTCTCAACAAACGTTTACCACATGTCCAGGACTTCACTCACAATGGAGAACTGGTAAATATAGTACATTTATTTGTAATTCTTTGACAAGATTCGTTTTTATATGCTCGGTGTAAAGAAACTAAGGCATGTAAACCGGCCCTTAAATGATCAGCTTGAAAAAGTTCTCTATCAACCCTTACCGTACACCCGGGACTTTATGAACTATAGAACTGGTAAACACTGTCTTTCACAAAGTATTCTATTGTCACCCCAGACAGTAGAAAAGATCATCAAACCTACTGAAAATTGTTTATTGTGGCAAATTATGATGTTTAAATTAAAGGAGAGCATCTAACGGTATGTATATTACTTATGGGAAATGTCGGGGTCCCCCTCCCACCGAAATTTTTCATTTTGAGTAATTACTAAAAAATTGAAAGGTTTTAGAGCGAACAATTTTTAGGGCATTGATAGATCATATAGGGGTATCTAAAAAAAAACCCCAACATAATTGCAAAGAATTTCCATTTACTATTTTATAATTTACCAAAATTATACCTTGGCTTTAACATGTTGAAAGTGGTTTATCAAAATAAATAAATAAAAAAAACAATATACATTCATTATTATACATACATATATTTCTATATATCTATTTATGTGCATCTATACATACACCTACTTGACTTACATCATCCCAGGTGCTGAATCTCTTCGGCCTTACATCTAACATTTCAACCTGGCCATACATGTGGGTGAATGTGGGAAACATCACAAGGAATGCGTCTTACCCTTCAAGAGACTGCCCAGTCATTGATTTATCAGGAGAAACTCCTCAAGTCACCTGGGTGTCTTGCAATAAACAATATTCTTATGTTTGTATAACAGGTAAATGCAACAACTTTTCAGTAAAAATGATTATAATAGTAATGATATTATGCCTTCATATGATATTATGTACGGGAAACAAAGATTTACACTGTTCAGACAAAGTACCTTTAATGATATTAAGATATATTTATTGAATAGAATAGCGGAATTGTCAACTTGAATAGAAAAAAAACAATGAGAAGGGGCTTCACGCAAATTTTTAAACAATTAAATAAAGATTTAACCAAAAAGGGTTTCCAGTGTTTCTCAAAGAATCATAAATGACGTAAAGTATCCAATTTTACCAAATCTGGCAGATCTTAGAGCATGACGCCTTTTTTGAAAGACTCCATTTTGGACCTCACACTTTTCTTCCAATGTTCTCTTTACTGTTTAGGAAATTAATTACAATTTAGGAAATTAACTTACAGAATCTTTATTAGTTCTCTAGTAGCATTGTCCTACAATCTCATCTACAGTCTGCATCGCTTTCCTTTGAGCGCCGATAATATTTTCGGGATAAACAAAAGTCATAGGGTGTATTATAAGAGACCCATGAGTTGCTTTGATGTTGCTCTGAATTCATCAGGCCTTTGTCGAACGTGTTAATATTAGGAAGTCTGGGCTGTTGTTTCAGGGAAATAGCAGTAGATCCGCTTCCTGTAATATGGATCATTGCAATGTGAAACAAATGTTGGGCAATTTCCACAAGAAATGTTTCCTGCTCAAGTGTCATGAGCCGCCAAAACAGTCGATCTGCTACGCACCTGATGCCAGCTTTTTAGGTCAAAGTCACCGACACACTAGTCCAGGGAATCTATTGGCCTGCTTCTAAGTTTTGCACGGGCAATCGCTGAAGTTCATTTATCGGACCTCAAAGAGTTTAAATGTCTTCAAGTGTTCTTCCACTTCACGGCCTGTAACAAAGATGAATTACCTCAGTTTACCCGTCTTTCATTGAAGCGTTTACACTACATTTGTATTTGGAATTTATTCGTCGGGTCGCCCCGTGAAGCTTTATAGATTATTATAGTTTTTGCGTTTTGATATTCAGTCGATGATCTAACCGTTTGATCATTGTGTTAGAGACAGTCACACAATACACTCTGAACTCCAATGTTGTCTTTTGAACAAATGAGTTGTCTGATAATGCACACCTTTTTGGTACAGTCCGTATATACAGCCTCCTCTGACCGGCTAGCAAATTCTCTTGATATGCATAATGGCTGGAAAGAACTACTTTCCAGACAAAACTCACAATGTAGGGAAGCTAGTAGCAGTGTTTAACATAATTAAAAAAGTGCGTCCCAGATAAAAACTAAAACTAACGCTAATTGTTCGAAAGCAATGGGGTGTGTGATTGTTAAAAATATCTTCAAAATACACTTTGATTTTTGCTCTTTGAAATGATACTTTAAACAAAATTATTCAATCATGCATCTCTGAGTACCATGACTTTGAAAATTTAACATAAAACACAATTTGCTACACTTTTTGGCTCTGAAATTTTGCAAATCAGGAAAGGAAAGAGATGGACACGTGGTGTGCACAGTGTCAAAGCCAAAAAGGTATAATGCTTTTTGACAGGAAATGTTCAAAGTCAATGTACACAGAGATGCACATATTGAAAACTTTACCTCCGAAACGCGCATTTGGTCTTACACGAGCTGAGACAGTCAGTCACTCAGCGTGAGCTATACGCGCCGTGTAAGGCATATTCCATCAATGATATTTTCGTTTTACCTTGGGCTTCATAAACGAACAATGTATCATTTTGCAGGAAAAATTTCAAAGAATTCAATCCAATGTCAATTTTGATTTTTTGTGTGAAAAGAATGATGAAATAATCCATCGAAAATAACGAAACAAAAATATTCCTTAACAACTTTTCAATGGGTTTATTAGCAATGTAAAATTATTTACCTCTCCACAATTTTGACACTAGAATGAAGGGAAATATATCCTCTTTTCAGGTAGTGACCTTTGATTCCATTATCAAACATATTTCGGTCAAGTTTTAAGCAAATATATCGGTATGTACTGCTGACTAGATGGCACTTTCGGCGTAATTATGGGGGTAGAAATTCACGCTTACTGATTGGCCGGCTGCACGTGTTGTCTCCGTGCCTATTTGACCAATGGCCCGCGTCGCATTCACGCGCTGAGTGCATGCACGCGTGATCGCAATACGTCATAACCCGAACTTATGATAAAATTATGCTTGATTTCATGCTAAAATTACTACCGTTTCCCCTCGACGAATAAATATGAGTGTTATATGTGCTTAATGCTGAAAATGTCTAGTTTCAGAAACCTTTCGAAGATTATTTATATAGCCTAACGCTCCAGTAATATTTGACGGGCCATTGAGTGTGTCAACCACCCCCCAAAATGGGGGAAAATGACACAATCCCCATTGACAATCTGAAAAAGGGGAAATTTTAAAGTCAAAATTACTACCGTTTCCTCTATTAGTGTAACTGTGAATTTGGTATCATCTTAAACAAAACATTTTAAACTTTCAAAATCCGTCCGAAGATTTTTGAGAAACTTTCCCTATTTTAAGCAATCACGGCCGGAACATCAAAAAGCGCTGTTTTTGATGTTCATTTCCCGTGTTAAACGGGATTCACGGCTGCCGCCGAGGCAGATGCGCGTAACCTTTCAATACGGAATGAATAAGTTAGTTTAATGCCTTATTTAAAAGAGCATAAGTCGAAGTTTATTTTGAACATGTTTTTTTTATCATATGCCATGTTACTTCCGCACAATAACTTCTGGTTTAGGGTTCTGGTTTTTTTTTCTACAATGCACTGTACAGATAGATCACTTGAAGGATATTTTTGGGAAATGTAATTGTTTAAAATTAGATGTAATGTTTTCATTGATATATAAATATATAAACGAATTGATTAACTCATTGATTCCCTTTGCTTTTTTTGCTTTCTCTAGATTATAGCGAAGTTCGTATGCGGGAGGTTTGGGAGTCGGGGTCATCTAACGTCAAACTGACAACCTCGTATGGATACATAGAATCGTTCAGCCATGCGCCATGGTACGGCACGACTTACAACACGTCTGTTCTTATTCATTTGCTAGCAAAGCAGGGATGGCGAATGAGGTATGCTATTGATCAATTTAGTGTTATTGTTATCACAGCTAAAATCAATAGTAAATGTGTCGGGGCTTGTGAATCAAATTTTCAGTGACATCACAAAATTATCCTCTGCTAATTTTATAAAATCATTATTTTGGGGGTTATTAAATTGCAAATGCATGAAGGCTCACATATTCTTTGGTTTTCCCTAAGTAACATTCTCTTATGTAGTGTACAACAATCAAACAGTGGCTTTTAGTAAGTGATAGCAAAGACGTGTTGTTGAGATTATTGACACTAAGGTCAGAAATAATATTTGACACCGATGATTTGTGACTTGACACACGATATTTAGCCTCGACCATGTTTGTAAAGTGACAAAAGAATGTGTGTCGAAAAGGTTTACTCGCTAAAAAACCGGTTTTTACAGTGTATGCAGTATGCACTATGATGATCACTTAGATTTTCTGTTACCTTGTAATGAATTTAGGTAATTTAGGTAAAATCATTACATCGATTACACAAAATGATATTCAGTTTATATTGATTAATTATACTACTAGGATACTCATTCATCAACTATCACTGCGATGGGACACCACTACACTATCCGACTGTACCGATCAGCTCGTGTTCTCTGAAGTTTCGGACAATAATACTATCGAAAACCCCAGACCAATCTGTGGTGACCTGGTGGACCTTCAGTTGGTGTCCCTCAGTAGCTCCGCTGCATTACGGTATGAAGTGGGTCCCCTTGGTCCAGATATGCCTTCAGAGATCGGATTTAGTCTGACGTATGACGAAGTCGGTAAGGAGATTGACACGTTAGTAGTTTGATTGTTTAATACACTTCAGGATGTCAGTTGGTCAAAAGTCTTTCATCAGACTTCTCCATTTCATTTGTTTCCAAGTGAAATCATAAAACACCTGCGGAAAAACATTGAAACAGTTTTCCTCAAATATTCTTTTCACATGCTTATAGCAGAAAGGCATTTTTAAACGCTAAAGTTTCTGTCATATACACCATATTGCCTTATTTGATATTTACACATAACAGACTGGCAGAAGGGCCGAAACATATCACGCTAATTTCGGTTGAAATAAACCAATAATTTTCAAGTTAGAGGTAATTTACTGCTCCATCTTCGTCATGTTCGTGGAACATAAACCTAGGCTCTTCAGTCAGCCACACGACGTAATACTCTCAACGGTATTATTTCGCTGATCCAAAGAATTTCATAACGAATTCAACCGAAAGCACTGAAATTAAGGCTGTGTCTTTGGAAGTTACCTTTTGATCTTTCGAATTGTCTTAATTATTTAAAATGTACACGATGACCGAGTATTTTAATCCAATGTTTTATATTTTTCATTACACTTCTCCATTTCGCCTGTTCAGATTGTAATGTTACTCTGTGTTCGACCGGCTGTGGTCCCACCTCCATCATTTCCGTCAATGACAGCATCATCCTCACCTGGCCTTACCCGTCAGTATTCCCATCGTATAGTCGCTGCAGTCGCTCCATATCAGCTCCTGCCGGAAAATATATCGCCTTGGAATTTAATGAATACAACGTAAGTCGATTTAGAGGTTAATACTGACAATAATTGCTGTAGGCGTATTTACAGCCGTCTTCATGTGCCCATGACAAGTTTATTATTTTTTTCCGGGCAAAATTTCATAAGCACGCTGCACCATGACTTCAGAGATGAAGAAAACAATTTGATAAGATAATACAATCACTTGTACGGAATAACCTGATATGTCTCAGATTACTTTATTTGTTTTGTGTTCTGTATATTTTCAGATGACAAGCAATTTGAAGAAAGTCTGTGACGATTTGGTTCGGGTGACTGGTAGCGCACAATTAGTGGAACGAACAATCACATTGGGTTGTGGGTTAGTACCACCTCCTCTCCTGATTACTGACATGCAGAGCGTCACGATAGAGGTGATAACCGGACCCGATGTGTTATCAACTGGATTCAGGGCTAGATACTGGTTTTCAGGTAGGTAAATTTTGCTTATGAATGGCATGAACGGCACTGAAATGTTGATTTTTGCAGAAAAGAATATAGTTTTGTCACCCACACAATTCAACCAAGGCATTTATTAATGTTTACATCCTCACATCCTCACATCCACACAATGTGTGCACAACCTGAACATAATTTGCACATAGTTATTTGTCATCTCAATGTTGAAGGTTACACAATGTAAACAGAATCTGACTGACTGTCAAAATAGTATGCTTATGTCACACGGTAAAGTCTGTATGACTAGTATTTTACCATTGAAATTTATCAAAGTCTAGCGTGTTGGGGAAGCATGCAACAACCTCACTTTTGCTTGATACATAAAGATGATCCCATTCCGTTGATTGTTTCCTTAACACATACTCTTCTCTGTACTATTTTGGTGCAGTTTGACATATTTACGGTAAAAAGTAATTTGAAAGTCATATTTCGTTTTTTTTAGATATATTCTGAAAAAATGTGAAGCATATTTCTAATCACAAAACACGTATCAATAAAGAGAAAACACACTTTGCCTGCACTTCTTTGATTTATTTGAAGAGTAACAAAATCACGGCACTGATAATGTTAATATTCTGTTCATTTCTTCCTGTCAGACAAAGCTGGCTGTAATGTCGGTTGGGGTCAACAATGTAACGGTGAATTACAATGTTCTTCCCCAAAGGGCGTTCTGGGGTCAACGAACTATCCAGCAGCAGCCGACCCCGGAAGCAGTTGCGCGTGGACAATAACAACTGCACCGAATACATACATCAAACTGAGATTCATCGATTTTGCAATTAACGCACAAGATACAGATTGCAGAAACAGTTACGTCAATGTCATTGAGGTAACAACACATTAATAAGCGTAAAGGCATGACGTATATACATTCTTCAAAAGGGAATATTAAAAGAGAATTACGAGATTGATTATGTGAGACTAATTGTGACTTGTTAGCAAAAAACGCACCATAAGTCTGAAAAATATGAAATTGCGATTTTCATACTGTGTTACAGTAGAGACTTTAAGCTTTAAAGTGATGTATAAGTTGTCAAGTATGGACAAAGTAAACCAATTTAAAACCCGCTCATAATGTTGGATAATCACCTGAGCCATTATTCCGGAAAGCGAAGAAAAACAGCTGCAAAGATTGCCAACTGTTTTGTAGAAAGCTCGGTAAAAGTAGTCACTTTCCAAAAGAGAACTGTGGATCGGACTATCCTTTTTGGTTCTTATAGTCTCTGTCAATGAATAGTTTATAAAAGTAGCTTTGTTATGATACCAAAATTATTGCAGGGGGACTTGAAGATGTTGGATAACAAGCAATTATGTTTATGCCCTTTATAGAAATATCAGAATCCCAGAATCAACTTTTCCACCCCAGCTTGACTATATACACTATTTACACGAAAACTTCCATTGCGACTTATTGATCGTTTTGTGGTGATAGGTCACAATGAAGTCTACAGTATTAGATATTTCATAAACCGATGTAGGATCACAGCTTACTGAAAAGGATTTGTGAACTTTAAAGATGTATAGGAGGACATGGTTTTTAGCTTTTATTTTTTGCTTAGCTTTTTTTTATTACGATAATTACTCTTAATAATACTAGCAGTCAAAGACAATTTTAGTAGTTATTTGGCTGTAATGCCTATTTTCCATCGAACCGTTGTTTTCAAAAAAAAAAAAAATAGGATAGATACATTTATTTCTACACGGTATAAGAACCCCAAAAGTTACATCAGTATTGATTTACGTTGGGGCCGTGAGTATATACAAATTAAAATTACAATAAAAACATCAATTTTATAGATGAAATAATTATGAAATATTAAAAAGACATTTAACAAGGATTTTAGCAAACATTACAGTAAAACAATTTAATTTTACTGATAAAGATGCAAATAGTTTTGTATATGGCATGTAGAAAAAATTAGAGTCTTGACTTTAAACACAGTTTATAGTAGGGCCTACATGTAAAATATCGCCACTAAGAGATTGAATTAGCTTTGTGTGGGGTACACGACTGGTCTAATGAGTTCTTCTCTTCGTATGTAGAAAACCGAAAATGGCGATGACGTGACAACTACATTTTGTGATACAAACGCCCGGCCGGAGGCCATTTATTCTCGAGGAAATTATCTCAGAATTGAGATGCGTCTCGATACAAGTAACACAGAAGCAAAGTTTCTAGCAGAATATGAAACTGCACGGTTCGTTTCTGGAACGCCATTAAAGCTTGAAACAGACTTGGGTAAGTAATGGTGTTCATTTATTACCAAAATGTATGTCCCAATTCTGCTAAAAATGGGGAAAAGGAAAAATATACGTTTGGCCGGCGTGTTGGCCTATTGGGTAGAGCGTCCTACTCACGATCGGAAGGTCGCGGGTTTGAGCTCTGGACAGGTCATACCAAAGACTTATAAAAATGGTACCTTCCGCTTTCTAGCCAATCTCTCGGCATTTTATGAAAGAGAAGGGTAATAGAAACGCTTATGTTATGCAGGGCCTGCTGGTAAAGCAGTCTATTTGACTGAATTGGCTATCCGGGATAAATAACCCGTTTTTTCTTGATGAGAGTTAACACGTGTGCACACTGACCTGTTTTGTCGTTGTTTTTATTTGACTTTAAAAGTTAACGAGAGGTGACTCTTACTGACTCGTTACATAATTAGCAATGTTTGATGACTATCCAGCGATTCATGAAAATAACAATACACTGTACAGTGCGTAACACTTTCAGTATGCATTTTTAATTTAGTATACAGTTGCCCCGAAGAATGGGACATCTATCACGGTTACTGCTACCGACCGTTTGTGACTAAAACTCACTTGACGTGGAACGAGGCTGAGGAGGTGTGTACCAGGGAAGACCCCAATTCTCACCTCGCTAGCATAAAGGATGCCGGAGACATGAACTTCGTGTATCACCATCTTGTCAATGAGTGGTCTGTTGAGCACAAGCGAACTTATATAGGTATGATTCGTCACAATTTGTTTTATCAGAGTTACATCCCTCATCACTTAGTTCACTAAATTGAAGAACAAGAGCTTTACGAAGTTTGGTAATTTGAACTTCCCGCCAAATTCTCCCCCGCGGAACATTTTTTTTCCCTTGAGCTGTAATGAGTGGGCTTTTGATCACAAATGAACTCACATAAATATATCTTATAACAATAAAGCGATATATTTCATCGGAGTTCACACGTTTTATTACTTCACTACATTGAACAAAACACTAATATAATTGGAATTACCTAACTGTGAGAACTGAAAATAAAATGGATTAAATGGAAAATAGTGGTTTCATCACTCGATACGCTTGTGAACATAGACTGTAGCAGCATTTAAAAAGAGATGTTCCTGTAATTGACATTTTCAGGTGAATTATGTAATTTCAACTTTGCCGTATATAGTTTGCAGGTGGAACGAATTATAAGAATCATCTTTGTCATGAAGTCAGCATTACAGTTTCCAATCTT
>JZLH01S0344533.1:16674-33829 GCA_001188425.1 Eucidaris tribuloides
CGAAGAAATATGTGCAGTTTTCATGAATCGCATGATTAACACAAATGAATTAACAGCGACATAGACGAAGAAAACGATGATGATGATGACCGTGATGATGATCATGATGATGATGAAGATGATGATGGTGGTGGTGATGATGATGATGATGATGATGATAATGATAATGATGATGAATTGATGATAATGATGAAGATGATTATTGTGGTGGTGACGACTACGGTGATGATAATGATAATGATGATGATGATGATGATGATGATGATGATGATAATGATGATCAAAATGATGATGACGACTACGGTGATGATAATGATAATGATGATGATGATGATGATGATGATGATGATGATGATGATGATAATGATAATTCAGGAGGAGGAGGAGGAAGAGGAGGATGCGAAATTACCGCTGATTATGATTATGTTCGTCACAATTTTCTCTTCTTTTCCATCACCACCTTCTTATTGCCATGGTTGTTGTTTAAATATATGCTTACCATTTTTATGCCCTGTCAATTTCTCACCAGGTACATCCCACACTCCATGTCTTTCTCCGTGCTACTTGCGATGATGCTATGTATTCTACTTAACATCACATATGGTGTTCTCTTGACTCCCGAGGAGCTTATGTCTGGACAACCCATTATCGTGGTAAATCACAGAAAAACTGAAAAACAAAAATGCCCGATTCATTTGGTAAAATTTCAATCCATTGTTAACGAAAATGCAAGGCAAATGAATCTAGTTCAAAAAAATCTTAAATTATTCCACCTGTCCCATGAGAATATTGATATCTGTAGTCATATAACTTACAGAAATTAAGCACATTTCGTTCTGAATACGAAGACGGTCATATTAGTATCTACACAGGGGCGGCGCCACGGGCGGGGGGGGGGGATGGGGGAGGGTCCGCCGCCCCTAACTTTTTAAAATACAGAAAATCATGGTGTTTTCGCTGTGTTATTCATGAAATTTAGGTCTTTTGAATTCTTTCGCCCCTATTAGTTCTCACCTTCCCTAAGATTTTACTCTAGCGCAATCAGTGTCTTAACTTTCGAACTTATAATTTATTCACTGTAAAAAAATAATGTTTATAATTTTATATAATATGTATTTGAGAACTTTATAAAGTATTTACAGTATTTTACACTATAATCTGGACAGAAGCGTGGGAGACTTTTTTTAAATTTAAAAAAAATAAAAATTTTTTAGTTCTGTTGAAGTACAGGCCTCCAAGTAGGTGTGTCTTCGTATGTGCGTAGACGGGTTTGCTAGCATAATATTCAAATTAGCATACTTTCTAAACAAATCTTGTCCCTAATAACTTCACTGAAATCTGAAATGAAGATTGTTTATTTATCCTTCTTTTCAGCTGATAGGTCACAAAACTCTAGGTTCCTGGGCGCGGCTGGTCCACATACCAATCGCTGTATGTGCATTATCAGACATAAATGTCATCATCCTTTTTACATCAAGGTAAATTATTTAAATTTGTAAAAAAAAATGCAACAATATAATTTTACATCCAACTACAAAAAACATTAAAGCAACAATTAGAACAACAACAAAAAAACAACAAACTTCATCAACACCCAAAATGACATTACTGTTACTACTATAACTGCTCTACTATACTACATGTATTATTAAGAATAAGGAGAGAAGAAAAAGAAGAAGAAAGAAGAAGAAGAAGAGAAGAGAAGAAGAAGAAGAAGAAGAAGAAGAAGAAGAGAAGAAGAAGAAGAAGAAGAAGAAGAAGAAGAAAAAAGAAGAAGTTGTTATCAGATTCTCGATCATTAACATAATTTACAAAATGTCAAATTTAAAAAAAGTAATTTTTAGTGATAATCGTAGGCATTTTTACACAGTTTCAATATTCTATAAGGAGCACGAAAGAATGGAAAAATCTAACGTACTTCACACACAAATTAAGTAACATAATCAAATGGAAATATTTGAATTTAAGGTACTCTATATTTACTCCAAATTTCATCATTTACATCTTTACTAATTCATTTTATTTCCTGTGTCTAAGTCTGATAAATCATTTTTTCCCCTTTGATAAGTGTCACTTTTGTGTTTTCGTGTTATATTTCTTTACATTCTACTGCTTTTACTGACCTAATTACATTATCAAATATGTTTTGTCCGTCAGGGTTTGACTGGTCAAGTATTAATTTAAATTTGTATGAATTTCTTTTTTTAGGATGTTCTTTTCAGCCGGCCGGGAGGGGCAAGCTCCGAGTCTATGGTCGACCATTCACATCCGATACCTCACACCGGTACCGGCCATTTTGATTATGGTATGTTGTCGACTCAGTTCGAATTCTCAATAAGGAACTAGTATTCCACACCCAACCACAAAAAATAAAAGTAATTATGTCTGCAAAGTATATTAGAAATACACAGCGTATATGAAATACAGGGGTTTTGTTTCCACGGGGCAAATTCATTGGAATATTAGCAAGATTGAGAACAAGGCAACCAATACAACTACAATTTATCGTGGATGTTATTGTTAAAACATGCTGTTAACAATCTCGTCCAGTCAATGTCACAAGAGTTATTACTTAAAATATCCGACACATTAATATGAGATATGACATAAAACTACTTGATTATTCTGAAGTCACGAACATGCTGTCTCAGTTCCTATAGTGTGGTAGTCTTGATAGACTTTGAGTTTTATACCCATACATGTCTACAATGTTAATGACAGTATGCAATTAATAACGCAAATTGCATTGACATTGTATTATATATTGTAATTACATTCAAAACTATGTTAAAAATCCATCTATTTATGTTAGCCTACCCATAATGTTTACATGTCATGTAGACTTAATTTGTATATTATTTGTTAATCTTGTTACTTGTAATTTCTTGCAACTTCCTTGTTTGTACTCGTCTTCAGGATTCATTAGCACATATTTCAGTGCTTGAAGGCTTCATCAATTTTGCCCTTTGTAAATGTCTTGTATTATTACATGTATCATTTATATTTTTCTTGAATCTTCTTCCAGCTTCCTATAGCCCTTGGTGTCCTCCTGGTGGATATCAACCCATTACTTTCGACTTTGGCCCCATTCCAGTGGTTAATAGGAGCCATAGTGGTCCTGGTCGTCCTCATCAATAGAATACGTCTCCCAGAATTAGACAGACCGTTTAAGGTAAGAATCGTCGTCGTCGGCGTCGGCGTCGTCATCGTCATTCTACTCACGACTGTGTAAATCATAACCTCCTTAACCAGGGGCGGTGCCATGGTCATATCTTGGGGGGGGGGGGGGGATCTGTTGGGGAAAGAACTTCATGAGAAATGTTTCTCAGGAATTTTTTCGACCAAATTTTTCCCACCAGCGAGCGAAATCTCACTCAGTGGGGGTGGGCTCTTGGGGAAAAAAAAGACCCCCCCCCCCATTAAAAAAATTCTCGAGAAATTTTCCGACCAAATTTTTCCACCAGAGACGGAAACTTATCCGTTTACGGTCAAATAGCTAAAACTTGGGGGGGGGGGCGCAAAATTTCGAGAAACACTCGAAATCCCCTGATTTTCAGTACTTAGGGGGTAGTCGCCAACCCCACCACCTCTCGTGGTGCCGCCCGTCCTTAATCACTCGACGACCCTGAGCTTTTAAACAGCACTGATATATTAACGAGGTTTGCATGCAGTTAAAAAACAATGCTATCTCTCCGTCTGAGTCTTTGCATTCCTCTGTTTCTTTTCCAAATATAATAGCTTTCTTCAGATTTTCTCTATCCCTCCTTACAACTTAACCAAAGTACTGAAGCTTTTGCTTCAACCAAGAGGTTGAAGAGCGGGTCTCTCCCAAACATTTGTACTTTTGTACTTTTGGCCGTCCAAGGAATGTGGAGCAACTTTCTCAATCCTCACATCTCAAAAAAAGTAAAGGTCCTGGAATATATATGAATCAAAATCTAGGGCAAGATAAGATGTAATGGCTAGTTCACACCAAAGCTTCTTCATTTCGATGTCAATTCGTTTCTCGAGTGACATATCTCTCACGAACACATAACCCAGGGTATTTTGGTAGGTTCATGGTTGCGCTGATGAAATGCTGCGGTTCCATTTAGTTAGTACATTATAATCTTAAAACACAGCACATCATAATAATAAAATGAAGTATTCCTGATGGGTGACCACTGATTAGACATTAGTTTAGGCTACAGTTGATGCGGTGACAATATCTCAAGAAACAGAGTTTGGGTTTCCAGTTCAGAATACAAGGATTAGGGTAACGATTCGGGGTTGGGAAATGGTTAGGGTTAGTGTATGGAATAACCGTAGGAGCAATTGTCACCGGAGCAAATGTCATGGAACCTTCTTATGACATCGCATACTAAAAACTCTCTTTAAAAAAAGTATTACATTTTCACTATACCTCATCGTCTCTCACATACTTGCAGGTTCCACTGTTGTTTCCTGTGCTCTACATACTGTACTGTATATTTCTCACAGTATTAGCCATCTACGATAACGCCAAAGTTCTGGTTATCTTGGTTGCTGTCATCCTGCCGGCTTTTCCCCTTCAGATATTTCTCATCAGATTGAAGAGACCGCGATGTTTCCTCAGAGCAGTCAGTAAGTTCCAAGAATTTGTTGTCCAACTGTTTGATGGTCATTGCAATGCTTCTTGCTTGAAGCACTGTACTAAACTACTACTGACAGTACGATTTCTGATGCCTAAAAAACAGAGAGCAACCTACACTCTCCTAGTTTATAAAAATATCCCGCATCATCATCATCATCATCATCACCATCATCATCACCATCTTCATCACCACCACCACAACAACCATAACCACCACTGTCAACCTGATCAACCATTGTAGTCATCATCCTCATCAACCATCGTCATCATCATCCTCATCATCCTTCTTCTCCTCCTCTTCCTCATCAACCATCTTCATCATCATCATCATAATTGACATCATCATTACCATCTTCCTCCTCATCAACCATCATTATCATCATCATCGTCATCATCAAAAGGTCAATCTTTCCCATTTTGTGGGGTTGGACCTTTCATATCCCTGAAGTCCCTTGTGTAAGCTTGTGCGACAGAGTTTTGAGCCGGACACACGGAAATTCATAGCCTTACGTTGCAAACGTGCACAATTTACATCGTAGCAATGCTTCCATGCATCAATATTAAGTACCAGCAGTAATAGCTTGTAGCAAAAAAAAATTAGGTCACTCCATTCTAGCCTTTCAAAATTTGCTGAACTCTCTGCATAATGAATTATATGCTTGATCTGCATATACAAAGATTACAAGATCATAAACTGTCGTCTCCAAATCTTTCATTTATGAAATTACTCGATCCATCCTAGCAATAGGAAGCATGAGGACGATAATCATTGGTGTGAAAATTGACCCTTGCTTCATTTTTTGTTTCTCCCTTATAGCACACGTCACCAGATTTCTTCAGAAGCTGCTACTGGTCACCAAACCCGATGACACACAAGATGGTGATGGTCTATGATGGATGACATCTGTGGACATTGGACAGTGGTGGTTTGACATCAAAGGCAGCAGCATAGACAAGACTTTATCATCGGTGTTTACAAATGGGGCCCTATTTTGTTTTTTTCCGTGGGGAACGAGGAGAAGCTGTGACTTGTCACCAAACCAGATGCACACGATGACGATGTTCTATGATGGAGGACATCTGTGGACAGAGGTGGTTTGACCTTTAAAACAGCAAAATTGACAGCCAGAGAATTTATCGGTTGTCTACTTGTCGCTAATGGGGCATTACATTTTGAGGGGAGAAGTGGGCAATGAGGCTGAGAGGCAGTTTTAGTGATACTGCTTCTTCTGGTCTTGAGGATAATAGTGAAGTATGTCATCTAAATCTTCCAAGATACTCCCATTACTGTACAGAGTTATGGAACCCTCCAACCATAAACTAATGCTGCTGGATGCTATCAGAGTTGTTCATGTGGGGTACTAGAAACCCGAGGAAAGTCTGGAAATACTGACACATGACTCTGCACCTCCTTGGCAATGCCCCTCATCAAAGGAATTATGTGCAACATCTTGATTGGAGGCATTCTGGTGTGTGGTCAACAATCACCAGCAAACCCGTATTAATGGCCATCTCTACAACTTGGCAGATTGCTCAAACATCTTATTAGAAATGATGTACTACACAACAATCACACATCAAATGCAGGTCACGAGTCGTTTCTCGATATATGTAATACTGTGTACACTGTGTTCGAGAAGATGACCATGTATTTCACAGAGATCTCCCTGAAACAAAAGGTGAACAGTTTGCAGTTAATCTTGACGCACATCTGCCAAAGTGCAAGACAGTTTGTTGACTCTATCTGTGACTGCAATGGCAAAGTAGGATTGTGATAAATGGGATCACTATCATCGAATGTAAAATTTACTAAATCTTTTTGAAGATTTGAGTTTCAAAGTGTGTCAATGAAATCTGAATCCCCATTTAAATTTGATATCACGAATGATATGAGAAAAAGCCCCATCACATTACCGACCGTGTGTTCATTTTAAATCATTATTTTCAAAACTACCATTTATAGAAATTGCTACACAAATAAATGTAACTAAACAGGCATCAAACATGTTCAGTAAATAAGACATGGAGCCATAAATACTCTTTACATATATCATTATATGATTTATTTCGAAATATGTGTACACAGTTTCATTCTGAAATATATTGTACATTACAGCAACTGCAACATTTCATAAAAGACCATATATGTATAAAATAGTACGCTTTACATCTCCAGTATTTCAAGAACGCAAGTCTTTGTTTTGACTCCTTTAATATAAACAAGCCTGCATTTTTATTTTCATGATTCCTCTAACCATAAATTCATTTGACTTGTAGACGGCCTTTTGGCAATGGCCAAAATAAACTTCAATCAAATTAAATATTTGATTTAATTTCAAAGTTAACTACAGACAAATCATTTGACTTTATACATGGATGTAAAAACATATATGTTTCGTCTGCCTATACCACTTTATAATAGATATGTTTTTGATGATAAAGTATTAGTCACAACAGACAGGCTGTAAGGTTATATGTTATACTGTTGCACCATAGAAATAAAATTATTTTACACACCAATTTACTGTGTACTGAGTTTTTCTATGATGTGAGTGTTCAGACCATGATATAAAATACATTTTAAAATTAACTATGAATCACAAATATGTTTCACTGAAGTAGGCAAGAAGTCTTCAATGATGTATTTAACTTGTCTTTTTCACATTAACATTGTATGAACAAACACAAGTAACTGCATACTCTGGATACAAATAACATTTATTACTTATTTAATGGTCTATGGAAAGACATTTACAATCACACAAAAGTATACTTTTCCTATTTACATCAAAATCATACATTCTTTATCTACTGAAAGGTAAATACTTCAATCTAAGCATATTTAATTCAAAATGCAGTGTAAATCTGAATTTCAGTGTTTAGTTCCACTTTGCATTTTGAGAACTCCCTTGCAGTTAAAACCACTTCCTTATCTGGGTAGAGAATTTGTGGTATTTGTTTATTTATTTTATTAAATTATTAATTGAAGGAAGTATTTCAACCGACATACTCAACAGATATAAATTAAATTGTGACATTTCACAGAGAGACTTATACTGTGCATTTCTAGCCAAACATTTGTATCAGAATTTGGTTTGGTATTCAGTGGAACCTTGTTATAAAAAGGTCGAATATAACAAAATCCTGTTATAAAAAGGTATTTGCTGGTCCGACCTTCGCAGTTCTTTGTATTTCCTTGTTTTCTTACAGAGAAACCTGATACAGTGTACTCTCGTTATAAAGAACACTGATATAACAAAATTTCATTATAAAGAAGTAAAATCTCTGGTCCCACATCTTGGATTTCCTTTGTATTTTATTGTTTTTGCAACCCTGATATGAAGAAATTCCGATATAAAGAACAAATATCATGGGTCCCAAGGACTTCTTTATAATGAGAGTGCACTGTATAACAAGGCAATTTTCATGGTCCCAATGTCCTTGTTATAACAAGATTTGTATTTGTAAACACAGAACAGAAGTTTCATAGCATCAATCATTTTTGAAAGCACATCTTTAACATGTTACTTTCACTGAGCAGTAGCATGGCTCCATGGATCAATATAAGCAAGCGTCAAAAGGGCTGGATACAACAGTTTGCAGCAGTTATCTACCATTAGTGAAAAATGCTACGTCCTCACAAACATCTTGGCAATGAAATCATGGACAAGGAGGAGAAATGTGACATATAATACAGAAACCCATAAAGGTCCAACAATACAGTGGTCTCTGCTTAATGGGGTACTCCTCTTAAATAGGTTAAATTTAGCAAAACATTTGTGATATTTCATATTGATATTTACTCCATTTAATATGGTACTCTCATTAAATTGGTAAAAAAATACCTTGCAAATGCCTACCCCATTAAACAGAAACCAATGTATCATTTTCATTTTAATCAATGGATGTTGTTATTGTATCAAGAATTTATCAGATGAAGACTTTGAAATTCTTCTCTAAAAGCGTTCAGAGACAATCTCTGCAGCATCTAATCTAGTACATGACTCCTCTACACATCCTGACTCCTGCAGTTCCTGACAAAACTTTACTGCATGCCAACTGATGTGGACCAAATCTGATTGAGTTTTTGATAGATTTATGGGTAATTGTTTTGGTATATATTTGATGTGATTAGATATTTTTTTTCATGAAATTGTGACCTAGCATTATAACATGTACATTCATTCCATCTTCTTTGAACAACACATTCTGATAGTCCTTTAAAACAACTAGTCATTGAATCAATACCAACTATACAATTCCAGATCTGGAATTTAACATTTCTTTTCACAGTTTATTCAACTAGACCCAGTTAAAGGTTCCCCATTCCCCATCCCAATGCCCTTCCTACTTAATCCAAGCAGGTTAAAGGCATAATCTACCAATGATTGTGGTTTTAAAAAATCCGAGTTACATAATCCTCCATGCTATAAGTGTCTCTGAAAAAGGCCTAGAAATATTGTACTTCAATATGATCATTTATTGATTTAAAAGAGAGAAAATCTACTAGTATCCAGTTTTGCCACGTCCACTTCCACCAATTGACTGCTGTGTTAGACTTTACCATTCACCTGAAGAATAAGTCACATGTGATGTTCATCCATGCATATCTTGCCAGTGACACCATAATAAGAAGTTCTGTATGCTAGGATGTTTATTTGTCCATTCAAGCACTACTATGTAGCTCAGATGTCACTGTTTAACAATTTTTAAATTGAAGTTTCACAATGTAAAATAGTGTCTCCAAACATCAAGGTTCAAACATCCTGTATTGCGGTTTTTCCCATCCCTGTGCCATTCTTGCTTGCTCCGGGCATGTTAACGGGTCAGTCCCTTGTACAAGGGTCCCCCACCCCCAGGGTTGGCAATTTCCCGGGAAATACTGGGAAATACTGGGAAATACCGGGAAATACTGGGAAATACATGGGAAATACTGGGAAATACCTGGGCAATACCTAGCAGTGTACTTTTGAAGTTGTACAAGGTCAACCTGGAAGGTATATGCCCTTCACTTGGACATTTCTTGCACAATTCTGCCTTGAACTGATGAATTTCAGATTAAAACACATGTTAGAAACATATTTTGAAGTTTTAGTTTTATTTTACATACTGTACATGTATTAACCACAGTACTACACTAAATCAGTTTTGTGTGTGATGTGGCCCTCATATACAGGGACAAAATCAACTTCTGTCTATGGATTAGGCCCTAAGTTATTGTTAGTTTTCTGGATTTATGGAGCAATTCAGCTTATGTATTTTTGTAGACTGAAATGATTGAAAAAAAGTTTATAAAATAAAAGCAAATGATTTTCTACTTCTAGCATAGGTTTATCCATGTAGAAAGTTTGTCCAACCAATCAGATTGACTCCCACCATTGTTTCCCACCATCAGTGAAGTTAGTTTTTTGATGTATTTTGTGTTGATCACACTTAATGTACAACTCTCTCTACATTTTTTGTTATTAATCTTCAAGAAATAACTTTTTTGTAGTATTTCCCAGTATTTCCAGGTAATTCCCGTTTTTGTCAAAAATAGCAAGGCGGTATTTACCACCCGGTATTTACCGCCCGGTATTTACCGGCCAACCCTGCCCACCCCTTCCCCTGCATGTTTGCTTCTCCTAGGTTAACGGTTCAAGCCCCTGTATCCATGTTCCCCATTCCTTTCAGCTTGCTCTGGACATGTTAAAGGGTCAGTCCCTTGTATGACGGTCCCCCATCCGCATCCCCTTCCTGTTTGCTCCTGAGGTGGTCGATGGTGTTGTTGAAGTGCTTGGTGATCTGTTCTGTCTCGTCGTTATCCTCCAGGTTGGGCATGTCCTCCCTGATCTTATCCATCAACTGATTCAGCACCTGAATTGTGATCTGTCAGAGAAATGCAAATTTTTAGTTTATTCATTCCATTTCATTCCATTAATTTTTGATTAAAAACAGTGCACAACAGTAACATACACTTGAACGTAACAAATACATGTACTATACAAAAATAAAACACATGTATGTAAAGGATAAAAAAAGTACATGTACATTCACATAAAAAAGGCTCATTCATATAAATACATTAGATGAAACAGGAATCCACAATTAAAACCACTCAAGGTTTTGTACGCATGGACCTCTCACAATGTAGGCCATTATGATTTGTAATTAAACAAGCAAAAACAACAACAAAGTATGATACAATATAAAAATTAACAGATCCCCTCCACGTTCCTGAAAATGGTAACAAGTTTAACCCTATATTAACGGGGCGGGGGGGGGGGGGAGGGGTCAGTCAATTTGACCCTCCCAACAAACTTTGCAACTACTCCGCGTGAAAAATGTTTGGACCGCGTCACTCGCTGACTTTTTACTTTCAAGTCTTGCACATCTTTTGAGACCATTTTCGCGAAAATTGGACATACTGTTACGACGCTGCATGACTTTTTATACATGCATGTCAGCCCCAAAAATTGCTCGAAAACGTGATTTTGTGTACAAAATCAATGCAAATTGTGTTTTCAGCCAAAAATAAAAAATGTATGATTATTTTTACTTTTACTAGTTGAAATGGATTAGTTTCATGCTGTTTATGATCGCAAAAGTGTCCCCAACAAAGTTCATCGAAAAAACAATGAAAAACAAAAGGTCGAAAAAACAGAGAAATACATAAGAAATTCACAAAACAATAAAATACATAAGAAATTAATTCCGATTCGGCAAATGTTTTTGTAGATAATTGTTAGAAAGGTCAAAATGAATATTTCCACCAAAAATTAGCATTCTACTAGCTATTGTAAGTGAGTTATAGGTGAAAACATAATTTCATACACTTATTTGCATAAGTAATTACTTAAAAAATAGAAAAAATAATTTTTTTGAAAATTTTACTATACAGTCGTGTAGTTTACATCCGGCTCTACGCGCATGCAAATTTTCGCGGCGATCTCGCGATCGGCGGCCGAGATCTGAAGGGGGGGGGTCAAATTGACCCCCCCCCCCAGTAAAAAACCTGGTCTGAAATTGCCCAGTTAAAATAGGGTTAAATTAATGAAGTGTGTAACATCTACAAGTATAACATAATTATCAGTATCAGTAATGTCAATTAATTGATTTATTCAATGAGCAAGTAACATTTTGACTTATGTCTGAAAGCACTTAAAGTAGAAGAATTTGTGATGTTAAAGGTAAAAAGGAGGAAATGCACAAAAAGCATTACAAACTCTGTCCAAAATTTGCACTACCCGAGACTTATCAACCAAATAAGCCAAAATTACTTTGTAATGTAAAATTCACATAAATCTTTACCTCTCACAAAGTCTGAAAAGTCAGGATTTGTGAAAATAAGCAGTGATGAATTTCAAACAGAATCTTACCTGGTCATTGTTGCGTTCGTAGAAGTAGATGTAGCGGTTGATGATTTCCACAAACAGCTGGACCTGAACGGTGGGGTCCATACACTGGTTGGCAATGCGAAGTGCTTTCTTCAGACACTCGGCTACCCTCTTGCCATCGTGGATCTAGGCAAACAAGGGAATTACAATTACAGAGATGAATGATAAACTACCCACCTAAATCAGACCTCACTTATTCAGCTACCAATCATCTGAGTTGATCTGACAACTCTTAACTGGCTGTGATCTTGCGGAGAATATATTCTCTATTTTCAATCGTTTCCACCCAAAAATCACGGGTGGTAAAATTTCTGTTTTGTTTTAGTTCAACTTTATATACACTATAGAACACAAAAGATTATAATAGATAATATTAAAGACAAGTTCCACAAATACATTTATCACAAATATAAACCCTTCTAGAATTCATTGAAAGTGAAATGTTACGATTGAGCATGAAGGACATTGATGTCACTCCTGATGTAGCTGGATAATTAAAGTCAAACTGCATATTTCACAGTTCCTGAAATTATATTAATGTGTACTATATTGTCTATTATATTTTTAATAACAGGGAGAACCATTATATGACACTAAATAATTCCATCATTTGATGTTGTAGGTTCTCATATGGATCACTGAACAAACATACAAATCAACATCCTGTAAAAACTGCTAAGTACTGTATAATCTATCATGGGCATTCTGTCATCAGATGTACTGAACAATTCTTTAATAGATGCTAAGAGATATCAGTGTAAACAATCTATTTTTAGTACTTTGAACAAATCTATTGAGGTATAATTCCCAGCAAGTATAATCTAATCAATGAAGGAACATTCATAAAATAGTAACTTAAATAAAATGTAACTTAATAAGTAAACACATTTTTACCATAAATTCTCCAGTGGACATAATAACTGATCTGTACTGATGATTTATAATAAGAAAGGGTTCAGTATTAGTGCCTCCCCAAATTAAACAATTTTGGCACTAAAGCTATCAATTTTACTTCACAATGGTGCAAAACTGGTAAGAAATGGCAAAAAAAAGCTTGTGTCCCCTCGCCCCCGAGTTAATCAATTCCAGGGTTCATACACTTACACATTCTCAAAATTCCATGACTTTCCAGAGCAGGACACTTTAAATTTCCACGACTGCTTTTAAAGCGTGTAAAAATATATCGTCGCAATATTTAGCAAGCTCCTAATCAAGGGTTATTTTCATAATATCTTAAATAAATGATTTTCTCCCACTTTCCAGGAAGACATTGATGAATTCCCTGTTTTCCAGAAGAAATTAAAAAATTCCCTGACTTTCCAGAAGAAAATTGAGGAATTCCCTAACTTTTCCTGACTTTTTGTTTCTGGAAAAATATTTTTAAATTTCCTGACCTGTACAAACCCTGAAATTTTTTGTTTACTTACTTCTTCACCGCCGCTCTCAGTCGTCCGTCCCGACCAGAAGAGATGTGAGCAGACTCCGACCCCCCCTGCACTGGTCGGGTTTCTTGAGCAGCTGGAGGCAGCGAGGGCGCGACTGCGTCCGCAGCGGTTCGTGGTTCTCCTCGCCGAAGCAGCTCATGCGCTCGAAAGTGGCGATGATGAGGGTGATGGCCGCCAGCTGGGCCTTGGAATCACTGATCTCATCTTCGTACAGCGAAAATGCCTGGGTGTATATAAGAGAGTGCAGGGAGGTGAAAGAGACAGTGCTATCTTAGGTAATAATGTTATGCTCATTGATATGCGGTAGTAGTGCAAATCAAACAGGAAAAGAAGTCACAGACATTTTAGACCATGGCAGCATGCACACTCAGGAATCTGATGCTTAATATGAAAAATAACTGTTATTTTCATACTCATTATTTGTGTTTTTAATTGTTAAAGTGATAGGCTAACATTGTGGAGCTTCAATTTAAAAAATTATCAAACTTTGATATCTGAGCTACATAGTAGTGTTCAAATGGACAAATAAACACCCTAGAATACAAAAGTTTGGAAAGTTACACTGCCAATGGCAAGTTATGCATGAATAAACAAAACTTTAACGGGAGTTTTAATAGCCTAGGTGTACACACACTGTCACACAGTAAGTCTATGGGAGGAAATGGGCAAGTGAATCTGGTCAACTTACGATTTTCACTTTTTTAAAGCACTAAATAATCATTTTGAAATACAATTTTTTCAGGGTTTCATTTTTAGACCTCATCAAAGACACTGGTAGCATGGGGAATCATGTGGCTCAGATTTTTTTAACTGTGGTAAATGTTAGCCAATACCTTTAAGACTATATTTGCCCTGCATTTATCTGTTAAAATAATGTCCAGATAAATATTGGTACATAAATTAAAGGTAAGTGACATGATTTGGAACACTTGAAAATTCCTCAAGAACCAAATGAGTTGAAATATATACCAACTATACACCAGCTGGAGTGGATATCACAGCTGAAGGATTTGTCTCTAATTTGTTTACTTAAGGAGAATCAAGCATGAACATAATAGTATTTTAATTCTCTCGAGCCCCGATAGAAATAGAAGCCATAGAGAGATACACAACAGGTTTGCCTGCAATGAGGGATATAGACATTAGTTATTTTAGAATAAATCAATTTTTGACTACAAAATTTTCACAGCAGAATCCTTGTATAGTTTACCTGATTCTAGAATATTTTCAGCCCAAGTTGAGGACTACCCCCAATCATGTCATTTACCTTGAGTGTGCTGGGGACAAAAGTTTCATAACACAACAGTCTATGGGGAAAAACTGTAATAGTCAATGGTTGATTTTCACTTTTTAGAAGCACTAAATGACAATTTCGAACCGCAATTTCAAGGGCTTCAGTTTTAGACCTTATCACAGACACTAGTAGCATTGAAGATCAGGTAACTTGAGATCTTTTCACCTACAAATTGTTTAACGACGCCTTTAACATTTGACTAAGTCTATGGCACTAAGGGACTTTCTGCATGGGTACGACAAAATCAAGAACACAATATTTAACCATTTGCTTGCCACAGGCGATTTTACTCAAAACTGAAAACGTTACTATCCCTGGTGCAATAGCTCAACAGTTTTTTAAACAAACGCAGTACACAGTTTATTGTTGCCTAACAAATGTATGATAAATATCAATGCTTGAAATGATGGTAATCAGTGATAAGCTGCCAATATCTTTAATGATATTCCAAAAATTACTACAAAATTAAAAGATTTCATACCAAACAAAAGTTAAAGAAACACAAGAAATGAACTGGCTGGAAAACGGAAATTCAACACATTCAGGAAACAAGATAAGAAATCCCTTGTTTCTGTCTGCATCCCCCACAATTACAGACAATACAGAAGTGACTAATACCTGCGACATGAACTCGTAGGCCACTGTCTCGTGATTCTCAAAACCGATCTCCCCCGCAGCCAAGGCCCCCTGCAGGAAGAGCCGGAGGGGTAACTCGGCCAGCTCTGCCTTGATCAGGGCTGTGATTGTCTGGTGACAGAAGGTGAAGATCTTCTGGCATTTCTTCTCCCATTTCTCATCCTGTAAAAAAAGAAGAAAAAAAAAAATAAATGTATTGCGACTAGAGTGGGTCAGAGTGATTTGATGAATATCTTGTTATTCACAGCAAAACATGACCATTACTTTAATAAATCGTTTTCTGAATAGCCTACTAAAAGTTGTAAAATTCAACAGGAAATTGTGCAAAAAATACATACTTGCCCCAAGCTATATCAAAATGTGATCAATTGTTCTTAAGTTATTATGGAAACAATTCTCAGTAATGGACACAGATGCTCCAGCACCTTCAGTTATTAAAAGTGATAATTCAGAATTATACAAAAGCCACTGTGCGAGTTGGGGATAACTCATCAAGCCTACAATTATGTAACTACTTTAGAATTTGTAGGTATTTGGGTTTTCATTTTCATTATATGAATAAGTGATTTTTCACATTGATTAAAATCTAGGTTTTCTAGGAAAAGGAGAATTTTGCAATACTGTTTTCTTAATGTGTTCATGCATTTTCTGGATAACAGAAAGCCTGAACTGTTCCATTTCATGGTCACTTACCTCTTCTGCCAGTTCCTTGTATGTGAATGCAAGACGGAATGCAGAGAAGGCTAATGGCGGCAGTGTGTACTTTATCCTCTTGTTGCCTCCATTCCCAAAATGCTTCCTGGCTGAATTCAAAATCTATGAAGAAGAAGAAATGGAAAACAAAGACAAGGAGGAGGAAGAAGAGGAAGAAGGGAAGAGGAGTTAGAGGAGGAGGAGGAAGAGGAGGAGGGATAGGAGAAGGAAGGAAGAGAAGAAGAAGAGAAAGAGTAGGAGGAGAAAGAGGAAGAGGAGGAGGAGAAGGAAGGAAGGAAGAGAAGAAGAAGAGAAAGAGTAGGAGGAGAAAGAGGAAGAGGAGGAGGAGGGGGAGGAGGAAGGGGAGGGGGAGGAGGAAGGGGAGGGGGAGGAGGTGGAGGAGAAGGAGGAGGAGGAGGAGGAGAAGGAGGAGGAGGAGGAGGATGAAGAAGAAACAGAATAAAAACAAATTATGAAACATTAAAATAATTCAAATGTACCTGCCCCAATAAATGTTTTACTAATACTAGTTAGTCGCCAACATCAGTTTATTGACAAGTTTAGGCTTATTCAGAATCTTAGATGAAGTAGGCTTGTAAAGAAGAATTTGTAATTATAAACTGTGATCCTCTACTGGCAGCATATTAAAGCCAGTGATTGAAGGAAAGGTAATGACACATAAACATAAAATAGATAATAAAGTACATGAATGAATGAATGAATGAATGAATGAATGAATGAATAAATGAATGAATAAATGAATAAATAAATAAATGAATAAATAAATAAATAAATAAATAAATAAATAAATAAATAAATAAATAAATAAATATATCACCCAATAGATTAGATCCTTCTGATCAATCTCCATGTAAAGCTAAGTTTTATGAACCAAAAGAGCTGTCACAAAATAGATTCACTTTAAAGTAGTCTAGTAAGAATTACTTATGCACCTCCTGCAATGCTATGTCAGTCCATGTACATGATGTATACAAACACTATTCCTGACTGACAAGCACACTTGAACTTCAATAAACACTGATAAACGCAATACCTATAAAGTAACTGGGTTTCAGAAGATGGTAGTCTTTTTTTGTTT
>JZLH01S0344533.1:37434-59828 GCA_001188425.1 Eucidaris tribuloides
AATTATGTATCAAAATGTGGCTCGTAAAGAGTTCTACAATACTGCATTAATCTGAATTTTGATATCTGCCACCACTTGCCCAATTTTGCTAGATCTGGTCACAAATCAGTTATTATTGATACTGTACAGGGCATCAACATACTATTACTGCTTTAAGATTGACTAGAAGAATACCAGTATCAGTATTTATTTGGTAAAGTTTTATTCCGAAAAAAAAAAGGAAACCCATTTTCTATCTCAAATTTCTCAGATACGAAACAAGATACCAGAATCATTTTACTCTCAGTCTCATGTTATCTTGTACATGTCTGATTTCCTTTTGCTCTCAAGCATGTTCTACAGCATTACATACTGGGAGATTACCAATCAGGTACAGGCAAGCATAACTAGCCAAACATAATGTTGTGTATATAATGTCTTTAGGACATGACCGAGAAACTACTGTAGCCTAGAGGAAGTACCATCAGCAGCAAGTTCTTCATATAGGGTTTTTTAAAATGAAAACAGGAAATAATACAAAGTTCAGATTTCATATTTCATATAGCATTTCTTCTTCTTTCTTCTTTTTTTTTTACCGGGGATAGCCACTGAAATGAATACCAACTATTTGTGATGTTTCACACTATGCAAATACACTGGGCAATTGTTTTCATTTAAACTTTTTGCAATATATATATGGGCAATTCTGTGATTAGTTACGTTACACTTTATGACAAACTTTACTCAACATTTGGCTCTTACATGAATATGCTTTCATATTATTTTTCTGTTTCTGTTTTGGTTCTGTCAATTCTCTAGACTGGCACCTACTTCACAACATCAAGCAAAATCATGAGACATGTCAGTGGGAAATAACAAGAACTTTAATTATGGTTAGTTTCGTTACGTAGAGGACATGGAAAAAAATGACAAGTCTTTGTCCTCAAAGTTTCCTCAACCTGTTTTCAACTGAAACAAACTGTGGTATTCATGCTATTTCTGGCATCTTGATAAGTCATTTGATATATAACTTACTGATGAAAATCTGTTGATTTTTAACTACAACATCAAAAACATGGTTAGTTACGTTACGGTTAGTTACATTACATTTTGTCCATCCACACAAATTTGCGTTTATTCATGTCTTTTTCAGATTCAGTATGCATATGTGGGGCTTATTACTTTCAAAACAATGAGAAGAGGCTATTGGCATGGAAAAAATACAGAATAAATGATAGTTTTTCATAAAACTGAGATTTAGTCAAACTAGTCCCACATGTGGTGTTTCATGTATGGTTCTGGTTCTCCTGGAGGGTGCTGTTGAAGACATAAAATTTAGAGTAGAAATGATGTCCCCCATTGCTTCTTCATGATTCATACCCATTCAAACCATTAAAATGTAATATGATTTGAGATAGACCAATTTATATAATTTGTGATTTGTCCAATAATTCACGGAATTGCCCATATATATATATAGTTTTTTTTTGGGGGGGGGGGGCATTTTTTTGTTTGCTCCATCATTTTATGAGAGGTAAAATTTGGAATGAACTTCGGTATACCAAGGAGCTTCAGCTCTTTGGGTATACAATGTACTTGGCCCATGTTCATTAGTATTCCCAGACTCCCTCTGGGGAATTTACACTGGAGGTGTCAGAGGATGGAGAGACGATAGAAGAGCTTCCTTAAATTTTGCCGAGTCAGTTTGGGATATTATACCAGGTGTCTGTTTCATAAAGGAGTTCGTAAAGTTACGCATGACTTTACCAATGACTTGAATATGGCAAGCCAAATGTGATTCTCAAACTATTGAAATCACATCAGCGGGTGTTTAAATATGCAAACATATACATTCATTTTAACAAACATTTCAACATAAACTTTATTGTTGGGAGAAATAAAATTGATATTAATCATACTTCAGGTGGTGTATGTCACGTCTGGTTTGGAATTGGAGTGGGTTCCACACAACTCAGTTACACCAGTTTCTTTCAAATATTCACTTAAATTGGAGATTTAACCCATGCAAACTAAAAAACAAACAAACAACAACAAAACAACATTTGGGGACCCTTCAATCATGAAGTAGGCCTACTTGTATAACTTTCAAATAGACATGCACATCAACATCACAATCACAGAATACACTGCCATTCATTTTTTCTAAGAAATAATGTAGTCTAATGCTAAGCCCCATACAAGATCTTTCACACAGACGTGAAGTTTAACCAACTGTATCAGAATAACATATTAACAGGAAAAAGTGTCAACAGAGAAGCGGGTGCAACACAGCATAATTGTTCATTATCTTTTGCATCAAAACAGAAGTAGCAAAAAATTTAACCTCGACAATTCAGTATCACATTCGGAAATCTGTATTTAGAGTATGAGAGCTAGACTAGAAGGGCACCAGGTTACTGTGTGTAAAGGTGACAGTCTTGGTAAGTCTTGTGGGTGAGGGTTCACCCAGGCCCAGACTAGATGGCACTCTGGGGGATCGGATGTCATGATGGAAAACAACAGGTGTTCCCCACATTACTGAACTGAAGCAAGGAGAGAGAAATTTGTCTTATTGTGAGAATGGGTTACCAGTCTGCTTCAAGGTGAGAGCCCTTTGGAAGTCAGTGCACAGGGGTGCCACTCCTATGCTTTTACCAGCAACACAACAATGTGTTTGTTGCATCAACAGGAGTGTGGTGCAAACGAAACACAGTGGAATTTCTTGTACCATGCGTTGTTTGTACACATTTAAAAAGTATTTGATTGTATTTTATTCTATTCTACTCTATTCATTGATCTTTGTATACTCTTTAGATTTCTAAATTATATAGACCTGATAATTACTCATAATCTATTTATAAGAAGCGCCTACCAAAACCTGGCTGGCACCTGACGCATTTTCTTGAGGCGTAGCCCGGGAAGAGAGGCAGTGGTGGACGTAGCCGCGTAGCCGGCGTATATGGACCGTCGCCTTGCTGGTATACTACATATCGTAACTGGAAACAGTGTTCTATCATCTCGCTTGGCTGTAGATTAATAAAAGTCGCAGCCTTTACCGTCGTTCTCATTTGGCTATCGTCGTCGTATTTTTTGCGAAAACATTTTGCCGAAACATAAATTAATCGCGTCGCCTGGAACTACAGTCACACAACAGTCACACTAACATCGTAAACCTTTTGCTTTGCCTTTCGCGCAGATCTTAGATTTTGGTGAGTTTAGTGTGTAAAATGCTGTTTTTTGGTCGGCCGGCGCCGGACCGCTGCTATGGAGTGTGAGGGCCAAGGCATTAGGGCCTATCATAGGGGAAGATGTGACAATGTTTGTTGTGCTGTACTATACTACCATTAGGGCTGTGTGTGCTGTGTAACCAGGAGCTCCGCCCTGCGGGCCGGAGCTCCTGGGTTATGTGCTGTATTGTGTCCATCACCGTCCTTTCGAAGGATTGGAAGGGCTCTCAGGCTGGTTGTTTGCGTGGGCGGGGGAAGGGCAAGCGACAGGTAAAGTCAGGGGTGGTGCACAGGGTGGCTTGGGAGAGGGGGTGGTTCCCCCATTGTGGGTGGGGAAGGGGCCTGACTACTTCTCCACTCGGCGCCCGTAGTCTCCACGACCATCTTCTTTTGTGGAGGGATGGGGTTGCTTAGGGCGGCTAGCAGGCGAGTTTGCAACAAAGGGTGGGTGGGGGAAGGGTTGCTTAGGGATAGTAGGGGTGGGGGAAGGGGTTTTGCTTAGGGAGACTGGTAGCAAGGAAGGTTAAGTCGAGGGTTGGTGACAGGGGTGGAGTGGGGGAAAAGGGATGTTGTTTAGGGACTGGCTAAAGCAAGGACAGGGGTTTAAATCTGAGCGGCAAAGGGTGAGCTGCCGGAGGGGGGTTGGTTGCAATCCCCCCCCCGTTTGTGATTGGGGAAAGGGGTTTGCTTAGGGGCGGTTGCCTCCCTCCCGTCGAATGAGCCTTAATTCGGAACAGATCCACAAAAACATTCAGGTGGTTGTGGTGGGCGGGGAAGGGGGATGCTAGCAAGGACAGGTAAAGTCAGGGGTGGTGCAACAGGGATGGGAGGCGTAAACGGGGGGGGGGGGTGTCATTCGGTAAAATTCATGCATTTTTTTGCAAAAGGGCCAAGAGGGTGTTTGAAATGTCAAGTAACTACGAAAACGTAAATGTTGATTTTTCTTTAGCAATAAGAGGGGCAATACGAGAGGGATACCACGGAATAAGGGGCTGGGGAGGGGGTTGGCGGATTTGGCGACTATATTGGGAGATTGGGAGGATATGGGGATCCCCCCCCCCAAACAAAAAAAAATGAGTGAACGAGGTGCGTGGTGTAGCTTCATCGGCGCGAAGCGCCGATGAAGCTAGTAATGTATGAAAGCTGAACAAATTACAGGTGTTATTATAATAATAATACTTCATGCTATAACTATATTATGTGTATCACATGCAAATTGCATTTACTACACAAATTAAGTCTGTGTTCGAAATAGAACCAGTGATTATCCAACATCTACAGATAGAAACAAGACAATATATAACACCAACTCAACATGACAATTTAGAACACAAACAAATATTTCCACACTCATTTATGACCCCCCCCCAAAAAAAAAACTTTCACCCTATTTTAACTGGGCTATTTCAGACCAGGTTTAAACTGGGGGACCCCCCTCCCCCTTCAGATCTTGGCAGCAGATCGTGTGACTGTCCTAAAAATTTGCAGCGCATAGAGCCGGATGTAACTACGAGACTAGGCCTATATAGTTAGATTTTACAAAAAAATAGTTTTATTTTTGAGTAATTAATTATGCAAATAAGTGCATAACATTATGTTTTCACCTATAACTCAATTAAAATAACTGGTAGAATGCCAATTTCTGGTGAAAATATTCTAACATTTCTAACAATTATCTACAAAAAAACTTGTCGTATCGGAATTAATTTCTTATTGTTTTGTGAATTTATTATGTATTTTTTCAACCTTTTGCAAAATTTGTCTCATGATACTTTTTGAAGCATAATTATGCTAAAATAAAATAATTGCAGCAATTGAAAGTGAAATTATGCATATTTAGACTCTACATGAGTTACAAGAAAAAAAAACAATTTGCACTGATTTTGTACACAAATCATGTTTTTTTTTATAGCAATTCGGGGGCTGACATGCATGTATAACAAGAGCCCCAGGGGTCACAATGCTCACCTGAGGTCTCGCAAAATCTCTGTAGTGCCCATAGAGAAAACATCAATTACACATAGTTTTGGCCCTTGGAGCTTGATATCCCATTGCCTTATAATAGCTGATTTTGCTAAGTCAAGATAAATTCTAACATCAATTTTTTTATAAAAGAAAGGCAATCTAGCCATAACGTGTCTTGCCCTTTTATATTAACATTTGACCTCATTTGACATTTGATCTACTTAAGTGACCTTTGACCCCAATTTAACATTGAGATCCCTTAACATGAAGGGCATCTACCATCCAAGCTAGTTACGAATGGGCCGATACCAACCCCAATAGAAAATTGCAGTTATATTCTATGATTTCATCTCATTTGACCTTAGACCTACATTGTGACCTTTGACCCCCAAATAACATTGAGGTCCCTGTTACGCATCTACCATCCAAGTTTGGTTACAAACAGGCCTGTGGTCAGAAAGTTACCTAGTATGGCCCTTCTGGGCCCCCAGGGGGGACCAGGTGTACCATTTCAGGAACCCTCTATCCCCTTCCCCTAAGGATCATCCCCACTTAACTTTGGTCTAAATCCACTTATATGCTTTCAAGAAAATGATGTAAATGTGAATTATTCCCATAGGGCCCATGTTGCCCGCCTCAGGGGCCAAACGAGGACACCCTGGGCATTGTCAAGAGGAACAATGATTCATCACATGTAGAGGTATCTACACACACAGTGACTTAGCTAAACTATTTCTGCATCTCTAGAGAAGAAGATGTTTGAAAATTACCTACTTTTGGCCCTTTAGGGCCCTGCCCCTGGGCCCCCAGGGGGGCCAGTTGTACCATTTGAGGACCATGGACCCCCACCCCCTAGGGATCATTCCTGCCAAATTTGGGCTAAATCCAATCATGCCTTTTAAAGAAGAAGATGAAAATGTGAAAAAGTTTATGCACGACGCACGACGGAGGAAAAGCGATCGCAATAGCTCACTTGAGCATTTGGCTCAGGTGTAAGTTAGAAAGTTGCACAGCATCCTAATGGGATGTCCGATTTTTACGAAAATGGTCTCAAAAGACTTCCAAGTAAAAAGTCAGGAAGTGATGCGGTCAAAAAATTTTGTGTGGCAGAATGGTCGCGAAATTGGTTGGGGTGTCAATTTGACCCCCCCCCCCACCCAGTTAATATAGGGTTAAAAATTGGTAAGACATCTGAACTGATTTAACCATGGACCTTACTACACATGGACTGTCAACGGAGTACATTTCTTTGATCATATGACAACCACCACTTCTTGATTATACATGTGCATCTCAAATATACTAAGCAGGTGTCTTTTCAAAGAGCTTGTTATTTGGTTACATAATGTTGAGACAAAAGGAAATGGTAGCACTTTGCAAACGTGGTTCATAAAAGTTGATTACGTATCCACACATCATCACACATTATTCATATATTATAAATAATATGGACTACAAGTCAGACACACCTTTGGTAAGTCTGACTCATGCCACTTTGGATTTAAGGATTTCTCATTTGACTGCACTTTTTTTTAAATAAAACTAGTCACTAGTGGTGTGCAATAGCAATGCAACACACAAATTGGGCTTTATGCAGATTACCTCAAAATACCTCAACTTACCTAAAATCATGCAAAACATGATAATTTCATGTTAGTTTACTCAGTTCATTGTTCCATCATGCTGCATAATGTTACCAAATGAGAACATATTCTCTTCTTGATAAAGAGATTAATACAACCAGACGAAGGTTAGGCCTAAAAAAATTTGTTGTATTGGAATAACGGCTCAATGAAAAATAGGGTAGGTAGGGCGGTGTTTTTTTTTTTTACGGGCCACTATCAGTGCTCAATGCTTTCACTTTATGAACTATAAGCCTACAATCGGCCAATTCGGAAGCCGCTATTTCTTGCAATAGTTCATCAATGACATCATTAAAGCCAAAGTTGAGAAGGACTCAGAAAATAATTTTTGGCCCAAGTGTGCCCGTTACCTTTACTGTGTAAGACGCCATGTTGAGGTTAACAGCTCGATCATCGCTAGCTACATGTAGTTAGCGTGGCTGGAGGCTATAGCTAGCGAGGCTCCGTATGGAAGCGCACGAAGTGCGTTGTATGCGCGCATACGCCAGGAAAATCGCTGTTCTGTCCGCAATGTACTTCAGGGTTAGCAATTCGATCGCAAAGTCAGCACAATATGCGATACTGATACTATCGATAGCAATACAAAGAAAGGAAAAAACATAGGGTCGGGCGGGTTATGCCAATACAACAATTTTTTTTTTAGGCCCTAGAGAATGCAATACCAGATCAGATACCAAGATCAGATGATCAAACAACCCTCCTCTTCTCCTTGGGACTGTATGTCAATGGTTGAACAGATACTGTACTTGTCTCGCACTTGTAATAGCATACATCGAAGAGGCTGTGTCATGGCTTCATGCATTTAACCCACACTGTATCATTGCAACAAAACTTCACAGACTTTGGATACATGTGATATCCACAATATGATAATGAATGGGTTAACATAAAGCCTATGCTGTGACATTACTTGGTCAGAATACTCACATTACAGTGAGGACAATATACATTTACATATAAATTTCAGTAGCCATCTCAATCAATCAATCAATCAATCAATCAATCAATCAATCAAGTGATCAATCAATCAAGTAATCAATCAATCAATCAATCAATCAATCAATCAATCAATCAAGTAATCAATCAATCAATCAATCAATCAATCAATCAATCAATCAATCAATCAATCAATCAATCAATCAATCAATCAAGTGATCAATCAATCAATCAATCAATCAATCAATCAATCAATCAATCAATCAATCAATCAATCAATCAATCTGCTTTGATGTTGTCCACCCTTGACATTCATGTCGGAACCGTTCTTCCAAGGTGTTAACTCTTCTATGACTGTTTGCAGAAAAATTGTGGGTCCTTCTTTCCAATTCTGATCTCTTTTTCTTGATTTTTTTATTTGTTTCACAATCATTGCTTACTGGTCAAATATTGAGAGAATAATGGAATTCCTTGAAAGCTGTCATTATAGCAACCTTTTCTTGCATATACTTAGAATAAAGTGATCATGTTTCTGCAGGAAAAAAACTTCTTTAACCCTTTGGGGATGATGGGCTTGTACAGAAGCCCCAGTACATAACACACCTAAAGATGATTTTTCTTCATCTTTATTGGTCAAAAATATGTATTTCATGGGACAGTAGCGTTGAGGCAATATAACCTTTAGTTTGCGTGAAAAGGTGATCATATTTTCTGGGCTTCTGTGGAAGAAATTTGTTCCTGAGTGTGTGATTTACTGGGCTTCTGTACAAGCCTGTCGTCCCCAAAGGGTTAAATAACTAGCAGAAACCCACAAGTTTTTGGATCTTCATGGTTGGTTAGCAGTCATCACAGCGACATTTCCGTGTAAATTCAACAAATTCAAATTCAATTTTTATTTCCAGATTAAAAACAATTGATGTATATACAAAGGATAAATTGCAAGCTTTACACAGGTATAATTAAGCAGGTTTATACACATAAATTAGATAATGTGGAAGAAGTCAAAAGAGAGTCACAGATATTTATGACAAGAGTCCCGGGGGGCACGACGCTCACCTGAGGTCTCGCAAACTCTCTATGGTACCCACAGAAAAAACATCAGTTACACATATAGTTTTGGCCCTTGGAGCCTGCAGATATCTAGGCACCAACGGAGCCAAATAAACAGTTGAAAAACAACTTTAACATCCTGTGCCAAATAGCTGATTTCACCAAGTTAAATTTAATATCTAAGATACTCGTGTTTATTAAAAATAAGTTGCACCCTAAGTATCTTAACATTTTGAGCCTTTGACCTATCTGCGATCTTGATCGTCGAATTAAATATTGGCGGTTCACTATACATGTGAGGGCATCCTACCATCCTAAAGTCACAAATGGCCGAATTACCAATCATACGTGCAGGTATATTCTATCATTTGATTATTGTTGACGCTATCCGATACAATATGTGACCTTTGACCCCCTAATAACATTGAAGTCCCTGTTATGCATTTACCACCCAAGTTTGGTTACAGATGGGCTTGTGGTTAGAAAGTTACCTAGTTTGGGCCCTGTCCCCTGGGCCCTAGGGGGGCCAGGTGTACCATCCCAGGAACCCTCTACCCCCTCCCCCTAAGGATCATTCCCACCAAGTTTGGTCCATTCCAATGATGTGAATGTGAATTATTCCCATAGGGCCCTACCCCCAAATTTTTGCCCCCCATAGAGGCCAAACCGGGCCATCCTGGGCATTGTCACCAGGAACATAAATTTAGCACATATAGAGGTATCTACATACACAATGGCTTAGCTAAACTATTTCTGGATCTAGAGAAGAAGATGTTTGAAAAATACCTACTTTTGACCCATTAGGGCCCTGCCCCTGGGCTCCCAAGGGGGCCAGGTGTACCATTTGAGGACCCTTGAATCCCCACCCCCTGAGGATCATTCGGATCATTCCCACCAAGTTTGGGCCAAATCCAATCATGCATTTTGAAGAAGAAGATGAAAATGTGTAAAAGTTTACGCACGACAGAGGGCGAACGTCGGACGACGGACGAAAAGCGATCGCAATAGCTCACTTGAGCCTTTGGCTCAGGTGAGCTAATAAAGGGATCATATTTCTGCAGCAAACATACTCTAAATGATTAGCTTACACCAACAAATTTAAGACTGAGTTGGATTTTCACAGTTGGCTAGTGGTCAGTCAACTTTTCAATACAGCACTACTTTAAGACACTATCTAGCAATGTAGAAGCTCCATTTAATCAACTTGCAGACTTTTATATCTGACCTACATGAAAGTGTTTGAGTGGACAAACAAACACCTAACAAGACAAAAGTTTAGACAATTACGCTTTCACTAACAAAACATGTACAGATAAATATCGGTACATGAATTAATGTCGTGTGGACAACAATTCGATAAAACATCAGTCTATGGGGGAAATTGGAAGGGACACTCATTAATTTTCCATTTTTAAAAGCATTTCATAATTGCAATGAACTGCAATTTTGTCAAGGCTTGAATTTAGGATCTTATCAGAGACACTAATAGCAACGAAGATCAAGAAGTTCACATTTTTAAGACCTGGAAACACTGTTTAACAATGCCTTTAAAAGAGCGAAACAGTTCTCCTTACCTCTTCTGGTTGGTCCGGTTGGTCCTGGACCAGCGGGGCGACCAGCGTCAGGATCTGGTCTACCTGCTCCTGGGTGGGGATGGGCAGGTTGTTGTCGATGGCGTTGTTGATGATGTAGGCGCTGATGGTCTTCCTCCCCTCGTAGTCCAGGTAGTCGTTCACCGGTCCAAAGTGCTTCAGCTTCAGCAGGGTCAGGATGTTGTTGTAAGAGTCTACGGGGATCTTGAGGAGGCGTTGGAGCTCCTTGGCGACAGGGGTGTTGTATTTCAAACTGGAAAACGGGCAAAATAATAATATCAATGATAATAAATAATAACTTTTTATTTACCAAGAGTAGCTTCTTAAGTGACAAACACTGTTCTTTCATACGGCACTGCAATTATTATTGCCTTAGTTTCCACCAGGTCCTTATTTCACCCCTAGGTGGTCCCTAGTTCACCCCTAGGTACAGAGCAGCAATGTGGATAAATTGCCTTGCTGATGGCTGAAAATGTAAGTGGCAAAAAATCTCTCATGCATGAAAGGCAGAGAACAATCCACTACACGACACCTTCACAAAAGGCAAGGGAGGGGTAAGTTTGGAATAAATTTATGGTATGCAAATTCCCAAATCTCAGTTATAATTCTATTTATGTAAACATATTTTCCACACAATTTTGTCGTAATAGTTATAATTTTATTCATATCTACATACTTATCCACACATTGTTAGTTACTGCAGAGCTACTTTAAAATGAAAGTGTTCCTCTAAATATACATGGAGAGCAAACATGTCGGAAACCATAAACCAAATTAGCCAAAATTATGTATAGTGTACAGATCCACATAAATTTTCACCTCGCACATAAGCCTTGGGGCTGAAAAGTCCAGTTTCACTGATAAATTAAAACAGAATGGAGTGACATAATGTTGCTCACTAACTTGAATTTCATGCAGTCGTTAAACTAGTCACAAGGTCAAAAACTCACACCAGTGCAGTTGGACTAATGCCCAGCAATCTTTGCTATGGTTAGACTGTGCCAAATTCAAACTTACTTGGCGAAAGCTACATCCAGTGTATTAAAGACACAGGCTAATATTATGGAGTTTCAAAACTAGAAAACGTCAATGACGTAGCGCTCATCCAGCATCTCGCAATATCATATATCCGAAATTTCATGTGGTACAATTTTATACTGGTCAAAAAATTAAAATTTGATGTCTCGGAAGGAACATGAATACAAAAAAATTAGAGTGAGAAAAATATTAGTTTCATGCCCCAGAAGGGACATGAAAAAAATTAGCATAATTAATGAATTTCGAAATTTTGTGTACAAGTTTTGAAGCCCCCACCTAGCCCTATCATATAAAAAAATCAGAATGAAAATTGGTCAAGAAATGAGGGAGAAGCAATTTCTGTTATTTTTTGAATAAATCTGCATAAATTACCATAATTAATTAATGGAGCAACAGTTAAAAATTCTGGGCAGAAGTTTAGTGTACCAAGCTTAGCTCTACCAGATAAAGCAAACTAAATCAAAATTGGTCGAGAAATGAATGAGAAGAAGCATTTTTTGTGATTTTGAATAAATTTGCATAAATTTGCATAATTGATTAATTTTAAATTTGCATAATTGATTAATTTCAAAATTTTGTGTAGAAGTCTTGAAGCTCCCACCTAGCCCTATCAGATCAAACAAACAGAATTAAAATCAGTCAAGAAATGTGGGAGAAGAAGCAATTTTTGTTATTTTTGGAATAAATTTGCATAAATTACTATAATTAATTAATGGAGTATAATTTCAAACTTCTGTGTAGAAGTTTAATGTGCATAACTCAGCCCTACCAAATAAAGCACTCACAATCAAAATCGGTTGAGAAATGAAGGAGAAGCATTTTTTGTGATTTTGAATAAATTTGCATAAATTAACATATATAATGAATTTCACGATTCTGTGTAGAAGTTTTAAATCCCCCACCTAGCCCTATCATATGAAACAATCAGAATCAAAATCGGTTGAGAAATGACGAAGAAGAAACATTTTCAAAACTGTGGACGGACGGAAGGACGGACGACACGCCATGGCATAAGCTCATCGGGCCCTTCGGGCCGGATGAGCTAAAAAATTATCAAACTTTGCTGAGCTACATAGTAGTGATACAAAATTTTGGAAATTTAAGCTGCCACTGGCAAGATATGAATGAATAAACAATTAGTACTCGGGCCAAGTACAAAATAGCCTAGATCTATACACAGTAAGCCTACGGGAAGAAATGGACAGGTGAATCTGGTCAACTTTTAGATTTTCACTTTTTTAAAGCACTAAATAATCATTCTGAAATACAATTTTTTTCAGGGCTCCATTTTTAGACCTTATCAAAGACACTTAGAGCAAGGAGGATTATGTAGCTCACATTTTCTAAACTGTGGTTATTGTTAGCCTGTGGCTTTAAACCTAGACTACCATTACAAAACATATTTGAGCAACGACCCAGTTTAAAATGATTTTATTATTTATATTTCAAAAAACTTTTCTATGTATGAATCCCAATTTTTGGACACTGCAATTAATGTACCTATCTTTAGCTGGATCAAGTCTGAGCTAAAACAATTAGTTTTGCAAATCAGAAACATCATACTTACTGTTCTAGTTTGAGTTTCTCAAAGATGGACGATGTCGTCTCCAGGACTTTATCAATGAAATCCACTCTGTCTGGGTAACACTTGAGGGCAAGGTTGATGAGAGATACTTGGAGGGCCACGACATCTTCTGTTGGCATCTCGGGACGAGCCTGCATTTCAGAAAAGCACAAGTCAAGGGTCATACATATCCTTTACTATTAAATAAATAAATATATTTTTGGTTTTACAAATTTCGTTTTTCTCTGTTTTACAAATGACCAATTCCATTTTACTCCACGTTGTAATTTTACAATTTTCCGACTTGAATTTTTTTTGGAAAAAAAAATCACAAATAATGTCAAACTTACTGTAGCCCATGGGCGTTTTGAATCGGGTTTGGAGACATATTTATGGATAGAGCATAATTTCTTTGGCTTTATTGGGCATTTTGAATCGGGTTTGGGGACACATTTACGGATAAAGCATGATTTCTTTGGCTTTATTGGCATATTTTTGGTAAGTTAATTAGTTTTATTCAATAAATATTTATTAATTTTATTTGGGGGAATTTTTAGGCGTGAATTTTTTCCTTTTTCTTCAAAATGCCGTTTTCCACGTTATACCTCAAATTCCATGATTTATGTGGAAAACTTTGGGCCCTAGTATTACATATACAAGAGAATTTTCTAATTTAAAGCCCAAGTTTAGTTTTGGGGATTTGTTTTATTCAAAAGCTTTATGCCCAAAGGTCCTATCACACCAATAACAGATTCTGAATATCTTTTGCTTTTTTAAAAAATTATTAACTCGGAAAATTCATCGGGGGCGGGGGGGCGGGGAGACCGCCCGCCGAGACTTACCGGGGTACCCCTCAACGATTTTCGACCTATGTTTACGCACTTAAAGGCAGCCCAACAGGTTAAATGAGGTGTGAAGTTGTATGTGAAGTTATACCTCATGCAGAAACAAAAGCAAAAGCAGAGTCTGCTCTGAAAATAGTAGTAAGAAACATCTCGGGGGGTCCGACCCCCACCCCTCCTCCCAGATTTTCTCATTAATTGATTAAGAAGCAAACACGAAAGTAATATCTCCAGAAGTAAAAAAAAATCCCCAAAACTGAAACTTGGGCTTGTAATAAATGGATTTATTTGCCCACTAACAGGTTATTGGCGGCATGCATGTGTCAACGACTCATTACCTTCTATGTATTATTACGATACGACTTAGAGCAATGGAAAAATAAATGTTCAATAGTGTTCACAAGCGGATATTCAAGCGCCTGCTTTGCCCATTCGTAGCTATGAACATAGATGGAGACGCATAGCGCACCCATTACTCTTTACAACGAATCAGTTTGCATAGACAAATAAGTGCAATAGAAGTGCGTCCCCAGTGGTGCCATTGCCAATGTGATGTATGAGATGAGGTCTTTTCGTGCTGAATTTCATGCGATTTAATTGGCAACATATTACAACCAGAGTTTGGGTCTAAAATTGGCCTCCTTACGCCCTAAAGACGACAAGCACAAGCTATTTCCCTCGAATTGAGCATACCGGCTGCGCGTCGTTGCGCCGTCCGCACTGACGGTGCACGGCAGGCACGCCCGGGGACGCGAGCGTTGCCGTGACACTGCGGCGGTAGGCATTCGTGTAATGGCAGTGACGCAATTATAGATAGCGACTGCCGCAGAAAAAAAGGTTCTGGACACTTGATTAAAGTTAAAATATACCAGTATACATTTTTATGTAAAGGTACATTATTGTACATCAATATGACGGAAGACATTAGCTCCAACTATCCAGGTAATGACATGAAGTGTAACAGTGTGAGCACTCATGGCACGGCGATTAGCATGCATTAAACAATAGCAATCAGTAAAAAAATTGCAAAGAAGTGGAGGGCAGTCAGTCTTCAGTTGTGTAAAGTTTATGTGGCATAGGATCCATTGAAGTGACAAAAATTAAAGTTAATGTCACTGTTGAAAAGACAAAGAAACAATTGTCCTCTTGAAGTATCAGCTATTCCAGGCTGGGAATTTTTTAATAAAATTAGTCAACGAAAAAGAAGAAAGGTCAAACTTCAGTATGCTTGACTACATCAAAAAGACAGTTTCGCGCCAAAATAATCCCCTCGTGTATCTCTCCCTAGCTCTGAAGATTGGAGTGCGAGCACTCGATCAAGTCGCAGCTGTCAGTCTTGAAAGTGCATGTCCAAAACTGAGTGCATCTATCATGATGCATCTCTAAGCTATTTCATTCAAATCAATAAACAAACTGCTTAAATTGGTTGAATGTATGCTCACAAGATGGACCTGAGTGCATTTCTTGCGAATTTTTTTTTAACTGACGCTTGCTATTGTTTTAAGTCATGTAATGGCGCATGCATGACTGCTCAATCGTTAACTTTAATGACTCATACTGCGAAGTGGGAATAATGTCCCTGTCATGAATTGATATATCACATAAAATGTACCGGTTTTAATAACAACATTTAATATGAGTATGTTTTAACTTTTATAAGTGTCCAAGAACTTTTTTTTCCGAGTGTATATATCGGCAAATTCTAAAGCTTACAATTGTGACACAATACTGAATTACTGCACAGTCAAGCTGTCATTTTCAACTGACTTACCTCAATGATTGCAGCAATTTGATTGGAGAAGATGTCAAAGAGTTTCAGGTCTGATGGGATGCCTGTCGTGTCATCTCGACAAGCAAACAACGCTAGTCTGGAAACAGAAGAACATTATGTGAAAGATTACTATAAATTAATTGGATGAAAAATCATCCTTTTTGAGTGGTGGTGACATCCTTTTCTTTTTTTTAATTAGAATTTCATCTTTTTTAAGGCAATATAGTAGACCTTACAAATCCTGCAAAGAGACATTAGCAGAACACATTACCAGTGTCTAGCCTTGCACTGATACTGTATACTCCATATACTAAGTATATATTTTCCAATTTTGCTTCAAGATGGGGATGATGTGAGAGTTTATTTCTGTGATTTTATTGGATTTTCTTTCACTTATATCAGGAAGTAAATTTTTTTTGTGGTCGTGTATTTGCAAAATGTTTGAAAACAAAACCACTGCAAAATATTCAGAATATACACTAGATACCCAATATGTAGGTGTGGCGAAAACGGATATTAAATGGTTACGATAATGATGATAACTTTTACCGTAAGAACCTACTTCATTATGTATATCAAATAATATAGTGTACACAGTCTTTGCCAATTTGGATTGAAATAGTGATATTAATACTTATTCAAAAGGTAACCTACACAGAGCACCTCTGACAACTGTTGTCTGAATTATGTACAGCTTTCAAGCTTATAATTACAGAAAACATGAAAAAAATACCAAAACAACCAAACCAACAAACAGGCAAAAAACCAACAAATAAACAATTGTATATTTGCTTACCTGTCTATCATAGCTATGATGATGTTTTTGACATTGACACTGTTACTCAAATCAGCACAGGCCTTGAGGAAAAGATTTAGTGTTTGAAGGTGAAACTCATCTGGGAACACCTAGAGGAAAAGAAAACAAACATGTAAACATGAAAAGAGAATATTCATCAGAATCCACAAATCATCAGTCTCCTAATTTTTGTCATTGTTTGTCCAACGTATAGATCTAGCAGTGTAGCTATATGGGGAGGGAATGTTGGTGAGGAGGGGGTAGGGTGGACATCAGCCCTTGACAAATCACCCAAATAATAGTATATGGTAATTGGTAAAAATTAGTGCTACATCATTTTGGTTATTACAAAATGTAGTTAATCTACCTTAAAGGGCAGTGACATGACTGCGAGAAATAAAAACTGCCTCTGGAACCAAACTGGTTGACAAGATACACCAGTCTATACACTAGCTGAAATGTATCTCCTGGATGGAAGGATTTGTCTTGAATTGTTTACTGAAGGAGAATCAACATGAACATTCCAGAACTTCATTTCTCTCGAGCCCTGAAAGAAATTAATCCCATAGAAAGCTACACATCAAATTTGTCAGTCACAAGGCATACCAATGGAAGTTTTTTTTTAATGAGTCGACTACAAAATTGTCACAGTAGAATCCCTGCATAGTTTACTTGATTCTAGAATAGTTTTACCCCATGTTGAGGACTACCCCAATCATGTCATCTAACTTGAAAAAACTGGGTGGGTTTTGTATCACCTTCAAACAATACATAAAGAATTTTTGTGTGTGAAATATACTGTTATACCTTGAAATAAGAATGGAAAGAAGCTACGTGAATGTGTTCTAGCATGTTCTGGATCAAATCCACAAAAATATTAAGTTCTTAGTATTAATGATGGTTTCATCTGTCAAAATTTAAAGAGAAGACCACCAGTTGGCTGTTTGAATACACACAAGATGAAATCATTGGTTGTCCGGCAGAAGGGCCTTAACAGAATGACAGAAGGATCTAAAAAAATATCACACTACTTTGATTTCACGTGAAAAAAGCCAATGGTTTAAAACTCAAGCTAGAAACAATTTAGTGTTAAGGCCCTTCTGCCGGGAACGTATGCTAGGGCCCTTCTGCTGGAGAACCAACGAAATGATGAATTTACCTGGATGATACACTCCATGAGGTACTCCTGTGCAATATGATCTCTGCAACTCACCACCTGCTCTATAACCTCAGGTAAGATTTCCTGAAGAAACAAGATAAGTTAGAAGACATACAGCATTAAATCGAAATAAATTACACTAAAAACAGAGAAATACAGTATGAGTGCAAAGTTGTTTTGAGTTGTGACTCTGAACAGTACTTTGAAAAGACGGGTATGATATAAATTACACTTTAATTCAAAGGGGCAAAACACCTTTAATTAAAACCAATCATTTTAATAAAATAATAGAAACAAATGAAATATAAAAACTAATAGACGGACAACATCCAAATCAATATAGCTTAAATTAAGATTCCTAAGAATACAAATAACATTTTCTTAAAAACTTTGAAATTACATATTTTCTGCTAATTAATGTATACATTTTGCTGGTGAGAAATCAACAAGGACAACGCAGAGCGTAGCATCCCCTCGCTGGGTACATATAGCATACATATGCATATTTAATGAAGTGTTAACTTTGCCCTTTGGCATACTTACTTGAAGATCAAAATCTATCTAACATTACTAAAGTCATTGAATGGAACTTGTAATTAGCCATTCTTACATATTTAATGAACTATGACCTTTGACCTTTGACATAAGTGTACATAACCCCGAATCAAATTGTATTTTGATTCTGTATATAAGATCAAGATTTGATCGCCATTTCGCTGACAAATGTGTGTAAAAATATCAAGTGGGGAAAATTACCTTAGTTTTATCCATGAATGTAGGTCTCTTCAAGGGTAACAGTATCTTTATTTTCAGTTTTTGCAACCTACAACCCTGTATCTTTCATGGTTTTTGAAAACAAAAAAAATCATTTTTTTTTTTGCATTTCTTGCCCAAAATAGCTGTTTTGGGGTGACAATATATTTTCTCCACCTACTTTGAAATGTTTGTAGTATCCACAAAATTAGAATATATCCTATGTTTTTGATCAAATTCAACATTTCCTAGTAAACTTTTAAAGTAATAAGTAAAGTCTAAGTAAAGTCTTTCAACTGAAATGCTATTTGCCTCAGTTTACTGCAGACTTAACATGTGGAAACCCATAGAAATTGCTCTTTGACACACAATACCCCCCCAAAACCCTTTTCAGAGTAATACATATTTTGAACCACTATAAAATCTGATAGGAAGAAGCTAGAGGGCTGAATTTCCCCTCTTTTTAGCAGAATTTAATTAGCTATAAGCTTATTATAATTGTATTTTCCTTACAAATAAATAAACAGGAGAATTCTGCAAAAAATACCCTTACAAACCAGGACATTTCTAAAAAAAAAAAGGATTTTGGGAAAACCAATCAAACAACACTACAGGCCTGATAATCTAATCAATTATGCCCCTTATATTTCCCCATAAGTGATTAGATTTCTGATACGGTAGCCTACATACTTTTTTTCAAAATTTTCTTTTTAAAATTGATTTTACCCATCTTCAGCCCAAACATGAATATGCAATAGACCACTTCATAGTGTATTCAAATTTATGGATGTTTTCTCTTCTGAAACTTAGTGCAGAGTTATTTTTCTCACCTGTTCTTATGAATAAATTTTCAATACCAAAATGAAAATTGCATACATTAGTTGTTAATATGTCTGGCAAGCCTCCAGCAAGCTGTCAGGTTGTTAAGAGCAACTTGGGCTGTATTTTGATATCATGTACCTTCAAACCAAATCTCATAAAAATTCGTCAAATATTAGTAGAGTTATCGAATGGAAACCAATTTTTGCATTTCATGAGCTATGATCTTTGACCTTTGAGCTACAACCTCTGAAATCAAACTTGGGCTGTATTTTGATATCATGTACCTTCATACCGAATCTCATAAAAATCTATCAAATATTACTAAAGTTATCAAACGGAAACCAGTGTTTCGGACGGACAGCGGCGTTACTATATCCCCTCCCGACCTCGTTGGGCGAGGGGATAATAACCGCTATGACTTGTGTGATAACATTCTGTTTGTGTTTAAATCTGGGGGGCAAAATCTCATCGTGCCGCCGTGTATTTTCCTACACTGATACCTTTTTGTATCGGTCCACGTCTACCGTTTCCAGCTGGCTCAACCTGACCAGGTTGGTGCCGACGAGGATCCTGAGTTCGTTGCGCTCCTTCTCCCTCTTCTCCCAGTCCCGGGAGTGGCCCTGGTGCTGCATCCGGACCCACAGCTTGTTCATCTCGGCAAAGTTGAGCAGGATGAACTCGATGGAGTCCTCCACAATCCCACCCGCAGTCTCGGGAGAGTCACTGTTGATTGACAGGAGATGGAAGAAGTCTTGGTGTCATTATTTGCTCTTAAAATGACATGATTGGGGGTAGTGCTCAACTTGGGCTGAAACTACTCTAGAATGAAGTAAACTATGTAAGGATTCTTCTATGAAAATCTTGTAGTCAAACGTTGATTCATTCTTAAATACTTATGTCAATATCCCTAGTGGCAGGCAAACCTGCTGTGTGGCTCTCTATGGGTCCTATTTTTATCGTGCCCCGATAAAATTAAAATCCAAGTATGTTCATGCTTGATTCTTCTTAAGTAAACAAATTAGAGTTAAATCCTTCCAGCTGGGAGATCCACTCCAGCTGGTGTATAGTTGGTATATATTTCAACTCATTTGGTTCTTGAGGCATTTTCAAGTGTTCCCAATCATGTCACTAACCTTTAACGTGTCAAACACTTTCAAACAGTTTATAACTTTCAACCCTTACATGATGGAGATAAGTGTTAAGCACAAAAGTTGTAGACAAAAGTACACATTTGTTTACAACCTAATTTTCAGCAAAATGTAGTAAATATTTCTGAAGTTATAAGTTTATAGAGATTATAGTGTATCATTAAGTGGTGTGTGGCCCATTGCCTCTTTTGAATAACAGTCACAAACACTATATTGTGCAAGCCGTGTGTGGGCAAGTGATGATTTGGTTTGAGTGCCCATGTGCAAAATGTACAATGTTTGTGATTATCAGCGTATCATGCACCATATGTACAGGGAATTTTGTCTACACAATCTTGCAACAGAATTTATCATTTTCGGGATCTTACTTTGTCATTTTTGGCTGGAAAACTTTGTCAAATTTTGTTTAAACTTAGTAAGATATGTGAGAATGGAATATTTCACAGAAATATCATGTAGAGAAGAGTATCATTTTCAGGTAAGAATGACACTGATTAGATGCATTATGTTTTGATGGTTAGGACAATCATTGTTGATAAAAATCAATATCGGTATTAAAAGATTTACTTCGTGGCAGAGAATTTCTCAACGATAACAGCACCAGACCACACATTGACTAAAAAGAATGAAAATATTTTAAAAGTTACCTCTCCTCTTTCTCACAGTCAGGCAAGATGTTCCTGGTGCACTGCAGGAGGTAGTTCCTGAGGAAGAGTCCTCGCAACGGATGCTGGACCCCCCGGCACATCTCCACCAGGTCCTTCATGATGTCACGCCTTGAGCTCTGGTGGGATTTGATGTAGACGATGCCCACAGTGATCAGCAGGTACCTGGTTACATCAATGTGAAATGACAAGAGATGACTGGCATTGCATCATATGAAAATCGATCTCTACAAAGCTTTCCTCCCCCCCCCCCAAAAAAAAAAATTAAAAAATAAAAATTCCAGTTAGAAAACCTATCAACATCCTCAACATCATTAGACGAAGAAGTAGTAAACGTGAAAAGGACAAAAAATGACGAAATTGGATGCAAGGGATGAAGCCGCTTACATCCAGTCAAAATAGGAGATAGTAACAACATTTTAATCATCATTATTATCATTGTCCATCATCATCCTCATCACTCCAGCTTTAATCCAGGCTTTACCCTGATAATGGGGGTGGCCGGATTTACCTCGCTTCACAGCAATCAATCTCAAACCATCTAGCCATCGTGCTCGATTCAAGGCATCCCCCTTTCTCAAATGAACCTTCTCAAGGTCCTCCTCCACCTGCATTTTCCATGTCTTCTTTGGTTGTAGACACGTTTTTTTTGCTATTTACTCTAAACTCCAACACTTTTCTCAGATCACGATCATCATCCCTTCTTAACACACTCCCTTACCACCGCACTCCATTTGCCCTTGCCAGCTGGTCCACCAGCTTGAATAATTCAAAACACTATAAAGAATTTACTATACTATGGAGAGCTGAAGATCTCCATTATAAATTAAATGGTACTAAAACATTGGATAGTTTATGCTTGAATGAGCAAAAATTCCTTCCGTGAATGGGTGTAAGAGTTAAGATTCCTCGGAAAAAATCCTCTTGACTTTTGAATTATGACATAAGATGTGGTTCAACTATTACTAATCCCTCAACACAATAACAGTACTTACAGACGAGGTACAATGTTGCCGGCATATTGGACAAGCTCGTAGAGGTCGGCTATCTTGTGACCTTTCTGGTACTCGTCGAGCAAGTATTGTTCCAGGTAGCGCAACTCATCGCAAACACTCATGTCTGGGTAATAAATGTTAAGGAAGCAGTACAAATGTTTGATACATGTACATGCCCGTTTGGGCAAGTGCTTTTTTGCAATGATCATTTGACAAAACAATTTGCATCCATCTCTGACTGCATTTGATATTTCCGTGAAATATTCTTCTCTGCAAATATTTCCCAAGTTCACGTTAAAATTTTATTTGATACAACGAATTCAAACTCATCCTACATTGGTACCATACCCATGCTGCACCTGTGCCACTAAAAGGTCCCTAAATCTTAGTCCCGCCTGTACACTTCACTCTTAGGGCCAGGTGCGCTCAAAACTGGCACCCTCAGTGGT
>JZLH01S0344578.1:7374-26679 GCA_001188425.1 Eucidaris tribuloides
GATGCGCGCATAGAAATTAATGTGCCAATTGTATCTTACATATTTACAGTGACAGCATAATGTCAACTTTGTGTCGTAAGGTGTTATTTGTCGCATTCAAACACTGTCGATATGTCGATGAGCAAAAGTTCGGCAATTCTGTTTAAACGTCTTCCACATGGGTGGGTGTTATACGAGCGTCTTAAACTTTGGGCAGGCATGTACATATAATGACAAATGGAAACAATGAAAATATAATTTTTTAATGTTCTTCATTAACTGTAGTTTATCAAAACTTTAAAAATCCTATTACACGCCTGATGCAACCGTGCTAAGCACGTAGGCAGTAATGCGTGTAACAAAGTTCGTATCCTCAAAACATCGCATAAATTATAGTTAATTAAATGCTGGTCTGGTCTGGCTCTGGAAAGTGCTGTCTTGGTCTCGACGACTCTTGTCTTGGTCTGATCTTGCTCTTGGTGTTGGTTCTGGTCTTGGTCTTGGTCTCGGATTGGCTCTGGTCTGACTACAACACTGATTTGTCGCATGCCGTCTGCAAAGTTTTAGCACTTGGATCACTGCGAGTTTTGTTTATGGGGTTTGCAATGTAAATTTCAAACAGCAAGTATAAAACAATAATGACTTGAAATAACTAGTCGAATCAAACCGATCTATCATCGATTGATGCACTATCTGATAATTTGTCTGCATACAAGATACAAGATGTTAAAACACACAACAAACACACCCAGTGTACGATCTAATATCGATACAAATGTGTCGAATCGATAGCAAAAACTATGCGTAGCAGCTAGAACGTGCACTCATAGAAATCGGTGCTGTACGGAGCAGAATCTTTAAACAAACGGAGCAAGCTAACCCAGAATACTGTACACGTTTTGATCGTCGATTTAATCGAAAAGATCTGATTACTTGCATGGCTAAAACAGTCGAATGCAGTTATTTGTAGTGTATTCTCATGTAATGGTGTATCGAATCTGATTTTTAGGGTTGTGGTAGCACGTTAAATGCCCTTTCGCCAGAAAATATGCTAGGACCTTCTGCCAGACACCGACAATATGCTAACGTAGTTTAGACATTTCTTACCCTTACTAGCCATTTTAAATACATTAAAGCATGGCATTTTTAATGGCAACTTATTTGGGGCAAAATCAATTGACATAATCATACTTTCTTAAAATGACATAAAAAACTTTTAGCATTTTACTTGGCATTCTATATATCTGGAGTTGTTTGTGAAGTCATGAGTAACTTTTATGTAACAACTTAAAGAACAGGCCAGCAACATAATAAGCCACTACAGCACAAGGAAAATGTAGCTACATGCTAACAGTACTTGATATGTTGTCATAATCTGGCATGTCCACTTACACTACCTCCTGTAATTAATATGGATCCTGATCAAATGCAAACGAGGCTAGCCTAAACAGCCCATGTGTCATCGGCTTGGTTTTTAACAAGTGGACACAAATACACTAGAAGGTGTAGAGACTGAAGATACATTCATTGATATTATTGTGAATATAAATTGAACTTTAAATGTCTATGGAACATCACAACATTCTTTAATTAATTCACATAATTTTCTAAAAGAAAAATTAATAAATTTTAACTCTGATTGACTCGACGATTGCTGGACTGTGGTTTAATGAAAGTAAAACATAAATTGTACATACATGTATATGTCATAAAACTCAATATGTTATTTTTACCATTTACATTGAAAAATGGTTTCACTCAATCACATTAAAGACCATAGTAACACTGTGGAAGACACGTTAAAAAATTTGTCGAATCCACTTTGCTACTGATAGTATCTGACAGTGTTTGAATGGAACAATATAAAAGCCCTAGAGACATCAAAAGTTTGGACAGTTAGGCCTGTCACTAGTACAATATTGCAGATACAAATTGCGAGCATTAATTTTATATCGGCGATAGGAAATTTTTGCAACAGCAGCACGCATGGAGAAAACGGGAATGGTCCGCTCAATGACATTTCAACTTTTTTAAACAGGGTAAGGATTGTTTTTACACTGCCTATTTTCAGGACCATATTTAGACTAAATCAAAACATCTAGTAGCTAGGGGAATCCATGTAGCTCAGATTTTTTAAACTGAAAACTATTGTTATACAGGTGCTTTAAGTTTTAGTTTTCTATTCTCTTGTGTAAATTTTCGAATGCTATTTTGAGAAATAGAAGTTGTCGCATAGTTTAGTGTATACACTCACACTACTGCAAGTGACATCGTACAAGATAGATCATTTTCATGTACTCGTAATCACAGGATTTCTAATGTATGATAGTTTAGAAAAGACCTAACATGTTCGGTTTAACAAAGATTTCAATCATTATTCCTGCAGCAATATGTAAATGTGCATTACAATATAATATTGGCATCAAGTCATCTTTATCATTATATTTCATCATCAAAATCATAATGCATCATCATATGTCATCACAGTCATTATCACCATCATCATCATCATTTATCATCATCTTCCATGATCATGAAATCCATCATCATCATCTTCTACGATCCTCCTCATTATTGCCATCACCAAAGTGTTATCATCACTCTCAGGTCCACTTACTCTGCTGTGAAAAATAGGCGATACTTTATGTAGTTAATGCTATCCGATTCATGACTCTACTTTCTCTTCAAACAATATGCCAAGAAAAAGAAAGGAGGCTACATTTTGATGTAATCAACACTGTTAAATGAAATTTCGACCACCAGGCAATAATGTATTGAACCAGTATGCTAGGTCAGCTACTCATTAAATTCAGCATTTTACATTGTATAACATATAGTAATTGTGAAAAGGTAATCTTCAGAAGAATAATCACGCAGGTAGAGTACTGATACGCCATATATTGTCGCAGGCGATTGTATTTTTTCGCGATTTTTGCTTCTAAGACGGGGAATTCCGAGGGTAAGATTTTCACGATTTTAGTTGTATTTGTATTCACTTTGTACATAAATATCAGGAAGTGGAAAATGTTCCGGTTCAGTAAATCGGAAATTCGCGAAAAAGACCACCGCGAAATATAGCTTAACAGTAACAGTATTTATTGTTCAGAATCAGTGATCTGATAACTGCTAATCCTATTCCTTATTGTAATATGGATACAGAAAACTGGTATTGGCATAATGAATCTAAAATGATGGAATCTCAGCTGGAGATAAACCATGTGCCATACTTAATAACATAAGGGAATCAACTGTAACATGTATATTGCCTATTCAAGGATGCAATTCATTTTGTGTCTTTCTCTAACAATGTTCAAAATCTAGATGTCTGCTCCCCCCCCCCTTTCCGAACTTCTTAATTTAATTAAGATGTATCCATTTTAGAGTAATTTAATGAAATTGAATGGTTACTAGCAAGACTTGTATTGTTCAAAGTGATGTATTTGCTCTATATGTCTGGATATGTTCCCTCCCCCCCCCCATATCTGATTCTCAGACCCACTTGCTTCGGGCGCCAGCTTGAGTGCCCAGCCAGAGAGCAAAGATTTAGATGGTGCCGTAGTCTTACTACTAGCCATCCACACAAGGATTGATTGCATAAGGAGAAAACTAAATAATGCCTGTAAAGACAGCTACACAACACACACATTTCGCACACAATGCCCACCACACACACACACACACATCACACACACAACATCCTGCACACACACTAACACATCCACTCACAACAACACCACACACACACACACATACACACACCACAGACGCACACTGCACACACACACACACCAGACACACACACAGACACGCACACACACACACCACAACCACACACGCACACACCCCCACATCACACACACTCACACACTTCACACACCGCGGTCACACGCCACACGGGCCAAGTTGCGCACACGGCACTCAGCACACACACATCACAGACCACACATCATGTACACACACATACAAACCTTCCACCAAACAAAAACAAAAAAACCCCAAATACAATACATTAGTGAATATATGAAAAAAACAGGGATCCCAGTTCTCAGGCAAAAGCCTGAATTCAAGCCTGGCAATTAATTTTCAGCCATATCTCAGGCTTTTTTGTATAACAAAAATGCTCAACGTTGCAAATTTCAGGCCCCTCTTCAACTGTATACCTGAATATATTGTGGTGGTTTTATCTTTGGCGAATTTCGTGACGAACGCGAAAATTTTCACTTCGCCGTTATTCTCACTATATAGTGCAAATGCAATACAATAAAAATCGGCGAAAATATAGCTCTCACATAATCCCCCTCTTAAGCAAAATTCGCAAAAAAATGCATACGCGAATATATGACATAAATTCTAACTGCATCCCCAGACAAAAAAAAAAAAACTGGATAGAGAGCAACAAAGATTTTTCGGGGAAAATCCAAAGAAGTACAAACGATCATTCGCAGAATGATGTTCAGTATTTTGCCTTAACCAGGTTAACCAGTGAATTTTTAATCCTTCAGACAATTGCAATTGCGAATGATGATGATCAATAACTAAGCATGTAGGTACAATGAAATTGCAACATAATGGCACTACATGCACACTGTAGGTACTATCATTTATCATATTTTTGGGCATGTCTGTATACAGTCATAATCATGTCCATTAGCGCAAGTGATTCGGACTCTTCTTCAAGATCAATTATTATTTTTGGTGAATAGTAAATAGCTTCTTCATTGAGACGAAGCCATAAAAATGATAAGGTAAAACCTATGCTAAAAGGAAGGAAGTCAAATTATGCACTAAAACGCTTGTAATGTCGGAGTCTAGAGGATATATGGTTTATTATGCCATGTAAAGTTTCTTGTTTGTTGGAAAGTGGCAACGTAAATGCATTGTAAATATACAGGAAAAGAATACAGCTGAATTTCTATGGAAGTGTATCGTAGCAGAAAATAATTACTAAAAAAATTAAAATTTCATCAAAAGTTGTTTAACTACTGAATTAAAAGATCAGAAGTAAAGGCTCTCATGATATAGTGCGTAAAGAATTAAGGACTAGGAACATAAATGGAAAAATATGACATGCAAGTGTCCCATTTAGAAACAGTGGAAAAGATTAATGGCCATATGTTTACTATGATCAGAATTTAAAGCGCAGGGATCTCAATTTGTACCCTCTCCACAGCCACAAGGCAAAAAACACTCTATGTCCTTTAGGCTTTCTATGAAAGACAGGTCGTTTGAAATCTGAAGATCATTAATTACTAGAATTTGAAAAATGTTGGGGCAAAACAACCAATAGTGTATGTATTTATGCTATATTTTTGTCTTTTATGTAGAAATAATTTAGGTCAAAGTCTAAAAGCAAACTATAATAGCTCGTATGCTTGCTAAAAGGTTTTTAGAAGTATTTCTTTCCATAAACCAGAGTATGAAATATAGTTTGTCCTTGTCAATGTTTAGCCTTCAAAAGAGACAATCCCTGTCTTTAATGAAACAAGATGAGGCAGGGGCTTGTTAGTGAAAAAAATTAATCATCAATTCTGGTTCATTCAAGAGCTAGGAATGACTTTGCGCTTTTTGCTAGTTAAAGATATTGTTGGTGTATTAGAAAATTGTGATTGGTCTCGTCTGTTCATTGTTATTTGAATCAGCTTGGGGGGGGGGGGTAAACAGTACATGGAATTTCAATATATTACAATATGCAAAAGAGTAACAACACTGAAAAAAAGCTGTCTTATTACTAGTTATGCTATTCAAACTGACCTGAAGACCCTAACATGTATTTTGAACAAAACTTTTCAGCTATTAGAAGGTAAATGACATGATTGGGGTAGTCCCTCAACTTGGGGTAAAAACTATTCTAGATCAAGTAAAGCTAATGCAGGGATTCTCTGTGACAATACTTTAGCAATACGTTGAAATCATTTTAAAATAATGCCACATACGTAAGTATGCCCTTGTAACATGACAAATTGTAAGTGTAGTGCCATTCTATGGGGATTAAATCTATCGTGCCCCGATGAAATTAAGTAAAGCTGCTGGCGCTGTTCATGCTTGATTCTAAAAAACCTTCCAGCCAGGAGATCGCACTCCAGCTGGTGTAGCATTTGGTTATTCTTTCAACTACATGTAGTTTGTTTCTGAAAGACATTTTCTTATTTCTCTCCGAATCATGTCACTGAGCTTTAAGTAATAATGGTTTCATGTTTATTTGGCTGCATGGGCAGAAGTGAATACATGATCACTGGTATTTTCCTACATGTAAGTATTTCAACGAGATTGATAAATGCCAGAGTTTCCAGATTCATGTTGTGCAATCCAACATATATGACTAGTAAGTCATGTTGTGAAGCAAAAGTGGAAGTCTAGCTGGGAACAAATGAATACTAAGCAGTATATTTAAAGGGACCAGTATATTAAGATACAATATTTTTCATAAGATCTTCTCAAATATTGATTCGATGGTCTACTGAAAACTGGCCTGGTTTTCAAAAGGTCAGGTGATACTGGTTTCTGGAATGATATAAGCCCAATATGACTAACAGCACTACATGCCATTCTTCCTACATGTTATGTACTGGATATGATAATTTCGTCACGTAGCACATTTGTTAGAACAACAAATTCAATCAGGCTATCACAATGTAATGGCTGGGTAGTTTTTGTTCAGATATAGAGGACAGTGATAACATGTTGCCAGTGCGATACCCTGTCCATGCATGTAAGCTCATACAAATTTCTGACCCCTGATGTCAGCTATAATCACAGATGGTACTGTATGAATGACGAGTATTTTCGTTCAGTATGTCCGTCTTATGATCTCTACTTACAGTATGTATATGTTTGTGGCGTGAATGAGGAGGCATGTATGTATGTATCGTATAATAAGCCTTCTGATTTTTGTGACAAGGAGTGAAAAAAAAACAGTTTTCTTTTCAGGGGCTACTTTCTCTGTTTTCAGACTTTCCAGATATTCCTTTGTCTTGAAAACGGATGGCAATTTATGGGGCTCTATTTACAAATTTTGTGGACTCTTTTGTCATTTTAGGCGGCACAATCGGCCCCGGACTCCTCGGTGTATGTTTTCCTCCAGTGATTTATGTGTATACGAATAATAAAATCAATATTTAGAAGTGGTCGCCATCTTACCACTGTTAATCTAAGTAAATTTGATATTTATAGTGAGGAAAGATTTGATAAACTGAGTGTGTTTAGTAAAGGAGATACTCCCCCCGCCTCAAAAAAAAATATAGTATAAATCGAAAATTAGGTGAGGGGGTTTACAATGAATTCCATTGAATTTGTGGGTTTTTTTTAGAAACATTTTCATCCACAGACTCCTGCTGCCCCTGTAGAAATTTTACCTCTGGTGTCGCCCCTGATAGCATGTATGTACTGCTACTGGTTAGATATAGAAAGGTCAACGAATAACTCCCTCAATCATATCGTAATGTATTATCAGACATACAGAAAATGCATGTAGCACTGTTAACTACAGACAATTTACTCGCTCACATGTTATTCATCAGTATGCTTCCCCAAGTGCATGAATTACATGACTAACTACAGTACACTACCCAACAGTGGTAATTGATCACTTTAGCGCTGCAGGGGAAAAATTGTAGAGAATGAAATATGCAGGACAGTCACTGCTAATTGCTCCACCTTAAATCAAGGTCTCCGTATCCAGCGCACGGCCATGGAGTGATGACACGATATTTGATACGCCGGGAGGCTGCTGAACGAAAATCACTCGCGCTTGACTTGAGCTGCATGATTAGACGCAGCCTAGAACATATTACCTATCCTACCCCATCTGCGGAACATGCACACTTAGTTTTGAATGTACGTATTCGATGAGGAGAAGGATATTTGAGCAGCGCATTTAAACAAGCATTGATCAATATTATGGAACGAGAATCTGGTCTAGAACTAAGAAATGGAACCAAGCAATGAAAAGCAACACATTAGCTATGGATAGAAGAAAATGTGCTTGTTCACGTTTGACATTATGTGACAGAGGTGAAGCAGCACCAACATACAACAGAAGATGAAAGTCAAAAGATGATACAAAATAAAGAAATGAACTGGAGATGGGCAGGCACTTGAGAGAAACAAGACAACAGATGGACCAAGAAACTAACAGATTCGGCAAACAAACAGGCAAGAAGAAGAGGTCGAACTAAAAGGAATGGAGATTGGAGAGATGAAGTAACACAACAGAATAGAATGGCAGTCAAAATGAAGCAATGGGAACTGATTGGGGAAGGCTTTATCCTAACAATAGTTTGAACAATTGCGTATGATGATGAAGATGATGATTACATACATGTAGGTCCTATACAATTGTAGTACACATAGAGTCTAAAGAGATCAGGGAATAATCCATGGTGAGAGGATTCTATACGCGGAAAGAAGACCGCATGATTGATGTGGAAATTCGATCCAAAAGTGGGTTTTAGTCGTCCACTACTCATCTACTAAAAAAAATAGGTTAGCTAAAAGTGAGAAGCGTTAAAAAGGACATGGAACATCCTTAAAATTATTGTAGGTCTCTAAGAATATAATCACTATGATTATTGGGATACGGCTATCTATGTCATCACTTTGCCCAGATACTTAAAGATCACGGAATTTTTGCCTACATTGCACTTTCTGCATTTCTGTCGTTTGGTTACACTTTCGCTGTTTAGTAGGACATTCTTGCAGTATGTGTAATTGTACGCGCTGCGGATGGGGGGGGGAGGGAGGGAAGGGCAGGCTAGCCGTCGCCAGAGTCTTTCTAAGCATATATCGTTTTTCAGTGACCAACCTGTAGTCCTGTACGGACGGCCGAAGTTGAAATCCTGGCATCTCCTGTTTTATTGCTCGATTCTGTAAGCCTGAACATCATGGATCCGCTTTCTCAGCACCGCACTTGGTCCTGAACAATTAATGACGCAAAATTCTCCTGATTTCTGTCCGGATTTCTGTTTCCAAAATATGCATCCAAAAGAAAAGGTTCCTAAGACCCCGATATTATCATTTCAGGGCGTTCAGTTCTCAAAATCTCCAGCCCATCCATGTTAAATTCATTTCCCAAGAACCTTGTCCGATTCGGAGAGGGCTGTTTATAGTCTTAAACCCGTCTGTTCTCACTTAGCCGCCACATAAGTTTTTAACTCATCCGGCGCCAGGCTCCTTGGTAGCTCCATGCATCATGTGCTACCGTCGCCGTTTGCTTACCGTCTGTCCGTCGTCTTCGGGCTCACAGTTTTGAAAATGTTTCTTCTTCGGTCATTTCTCAACTCGATTTTTGATTCTGAATTGTTTCATATGATAAGGCTAGGTGGGGGATTTAACAAACTTCTTAAGGCACAGAATCGTGAAATTCATTATATATGTTAATTAAGCAAATATTATTCGAAAATCACAAAAAATGCTTCTTCTCCATTCATTTCTGTAACTTTGGCGATTTTGATTGTGTGATTCCTCTATTTGGTAGGGCTGAGTTATGCACATGTAAACCTCTAGCAGCAGAATTTTTAAATTATACTCCATTAATTAATTATGTAATTTATGCAAATTTATTCCAAAAATAACAAAAATTGCTTCTTGCTCAGCCCACATTCTCTTGACCGATTTTCATATCTGTTTGTTTAATATGATAGGGCTAAGGTGGGGCTTCAAGACTTCTAACAAACAAGATTTTGAAATTTAATCAATTCGCAAATTTAAAAATTAATTATGCAAATTCATTGCAAATAGTTTCAAAATCACAAATACAAATCAGCCAAAAATGCTTTCTTCTCATTCATGTTCTGAACCAATATTGATTTAGTTGCTTTATCTGGTAGTAGCACAGTGGTGTGTACACATCAAACTTCTACCCACGAATTTTTAACGTTGCTGCCATTTAATTAATTTTATGGTAATTTATGGAGATTTATTCCAAAATACAGAAATTGCTTCTCCCATCATTTCTTGACGCAATTTTCATTCTGTATTTTTTTATATGATATGGGCTGGTGGGCTTCAAAACTTGTACACAAAATTTCGAAAATTCATTAATTATGCAATTATGCAAACAATCACAACTAAATTAAAATGTTTTCAAATATATGCTTCTTTATTATGTATTCATTATTATAAAGTAAATGCTTGCGTTCCATCAATTTCGTGTAGTTTGATTGATGTCTTATTTGATAGTACTACTACACACATTCTTTAGCTCATCTTGCCTTACGAATGATGGTTGAAAATTCATCTTCATTTGACGGCAGTATAAAATTGTACCACATGAAATTTCGGATATAATGAGTTGCGAGATGCGTCGAATGAGCGCTACGCATATTGAGAGCGTTTTCTATTATTTTAATAGTTTTCAGATTTTGGGGCCCGCACACATCTTTCCATTTCAAAATATGAAGTGCCCCACTCACGGGGAATTTATTCTTCTAGAAATGTACATGTAGAACTCAATACCAACTATTGAATCTGGCCAGCTAGCCGAATGTGTATCATACACATACAGTAGATGTTCAGTAGTGTCAGTAAAATGTATTACCTTTTGGTGACACAAATCAATGTCAGTAATTGATTGATTAGAACGCTATGGATCTGATGTAAGTTTGGAAGCTACAATTAAGTAACCCACAGTGTTTTGTTTCATATCATAAATGTATTTACACAAAGAATTACCAGGTGTTTTCATATTACCATAAAATCTTGAGGATTTAGGTCTGTTTTAATTAATGAAGGGTCAACATGGCCACAGGCTGCAATAAGATATTATGAGATAGTGGTTGAAATAATTATATTTGAGTCTAAGTGTACTGACACATGGTGCATGATTTATTCCAGTTTTGAATTATGCGTAACAAAAATTATTACAGCAACACTGTTGTTTAAAGTTGTCTTTAAATGAAGATTATATCACATCTTGCTGCTCCTGCAATATTTCAAAGAAGTGCTTTCGTCTGTTTGTTGCTACATATAAAAATGATAGATAAATGAATTAAAATAATTAGGTATGCACTATGTTGTATGAGCAAAGTGCCAGTAATATGTGTACTAGTCTCATGAAAATCATGTCTGAGTTAATGTCTTTGAATAGGACTGAATAATACATGTAATGATGCCTACTCTCACACTCCTTTTACTGAATATACAGGAGCATAGTATTTAGCCTTGTATTTACCGTGAAGCCGCCTACACCTCCATCTTCACGTAGATTAGATCGATAGTGTGGCAGGATTTAGGAGCTTTGTAGCCCATTAATAACAACAAAGTGGATGACTTTCTTTGAATGTGAATAGTGTGTGGCGACTGGATTGCTTTTCCACCGGAGCTTAATCCAACTAGTCAAGCAACTCGGTTGAAAATGAGTATTTCTTACATCGCAGTCTAGAGTGAGTTTTGGCAAGCTCTGTAACAGTAATTAGTCTAGGAAAAGTATGTGTTCTTCTTTTTGTCTTCTGGTCTTTGCACGAGAAATCCATGCTCCCCTAACAACGGTCATACACCACCCTCCTACCCCTCATCTCATTTGTCTCGCAGTATCAGCGCGTCAAGAAGTCATAGAAGATATAGAAGTAGAAAAAAAATTGTGATCAATGTTAACATTGCTGGTTCTAATTTATTTTGTTGATTTGCTCATGCATGATAGAAAATGGTGATACATAGCAGTAAGCCTAGCTGTTTTGTGACCACCCCCAACCCCCCAACCCCCCCCCCCAAAAAAAAAAAAATGCTCCCCCCCCCCAAAAAAAATAAAACATGCAAAAACAAACAAACAAGCAAAATGAGGTTTTCTAAAAGACACACAATTGACATAATACACTCTGTACAAAACTACAAAAGGTACAATTCACATAAATATTGGTGTTGCATTGTGCATGCAACTGAGACTTACTATATCTTCTATGACTTCCTTGACGGCGGATACTAGCAGAATGAAGATGAGGGGTAGGAGGGTGGTGTATCGACCTGTAGGGGAGACACTGGGAATTTGCTGCAAAGAAAAAGACAAAAAAGAAACAATACTTTCTTTTAGACTAATTACTAGTATACAGAAGCTTGCCAAAACTCACTCTAGACTGGATGTAAGAAAATACTTTTTCAACCGAGTTGTTGACAGTTGGAATAAGCTCCCGGGGAAAAGCCATCCAGTCGCCCACACTATTCACATTCAAAGAGAAGTCATCCAATTTGGGTTATTAATGGGCTACAAAGCCTCCTAAATCCTGCCACACTATCGATCTATCTACGTGAAGATGGAGGTGTGGCGCTTCACGGTAAATACAAGGTAAATACATGCTCCTGGTTATATTCAGTAAAGGAGTGAGAGTAGCATCATTACATGTATTATTCAGTCCTATTCAAAAGAATTAACTCAGACATGATTTTCATGAGACTAGTACACATGATTACATGGCACTTTGCTCATAAACATAGTGTTACCTAATTATTTTAATTCATTTATCTATCTTTTTATTGTAGCAAACACAACAGACGAAAGCACTTCTTTGAAATATTGGCAGGAGCAGCAAGATGTGTATAATCTCATTAAAGACAACTTTAAAACAAGTTTGCTGAATAATTTTTGTTACGCAAATTCAAAAACTGGAATAAATTCATGCACATGTCAGTACAACTTAGAATACATCAAATATAATTATTTCAACCACTATCTCATAATATCTTATTGACAGCCTGTGGCTATGTTGACCTTCATTAATTAAAACGGTACCTAATACCTCCAAGATTATTTGTAATATGAAAACACCTGGTAATTCTTTGTGTAAATACATTTAGATTATGAAACAAACACTGTGGTTACCTTAATTGTGCTTCCAAATTACACTCAGATCCATAGCGTCTGAATCAATCAATTACTGACATTGATTTGTGTCACCAAGGTAATACATTTTACTGACATACTGGACATGTACTGTATGTGTATGATACACATCCGGCTAGCTGGCAGATCAATATTGGTATTGAGTTCTACATGTACATTTTCTAGGAAGAATAAATTCCCCGGAGGTGGGGCACTCATATTTGAAATGGGAAAGAGTGTGTGGCCCCAAAATCTGAAACTATAAAATAAACTAGAAAACGTCAATGACGTAGCGCTCATCCGGCATCTCGCAACATCATATATCCGAAATTTCATGTGGTACAATTTTATACTGGTCAAAATGAATGAATTTCACCATTCGAGCAAGATGAGCTAAAAATTGTGTGTAGTAGTACTAATCAAATAAAGACATCAAGTCAAATCTATACACGAAATGTTGGGAGAAGCAAGCATTTACTTTATAATAATGAATTACATAATGAAGAAGCATAATTGAAAACATTTTGTAATTAGATTTGTGATTTTGAATTTGCATAAATTAGCATAATTAATGAATTTCGAAATTTTGTGTACAAGTTTTGAAGCCCCCACTAGCCCTATCATATAAAAAAATCAGAATGAAAATGGTCAAGAAATGAGGGAGAAGCAATTTCTGGTATTTTTGGAATAAATCTGCATAAATTACCATAATTAATTAATGGCAGCAACAGTTAAAATTCTGGGTAGAAGTTTAGATGTGTACACAGACTTAGCTCTACCAGATAAAGCCAACTAAATCAATATTGTGTTGAGAAATGAATGAGAAGAAAGCATTTTTGCTGATTTGTATTTGGTGATTTTGAAATAATGCATAAGTTTGCAATATTAATTTATTTGCATATTGAATTTTTAAATTTGCATAATTGATTAATTTCAAAATTTTGTGTAGAAGTCTTGAAGCCCCCACCTAGCCCTATCATATTAAACAAACAGAATGAAAATCGGTCAAGAAATGTGGGAGAAGAAGCAATTTTTGTTATTTTTGGAATAAATTTGCATAAATTACCATAATTAATTAATGGAGTATAATTTCAAAATTCTGTGTAGAGGTTTAATGTGCATAACTCAGCCCTACCAAATAACGTAATCACAATCAAAATCGGTTAAGAAATGAAGGAGAAGAAGCATTTTTTGTGATTTCCAATAAATTTGCATAAATTAACATATATAATGAATTTCACGATTCTGTGTAGAAGTTTTAAATCCCCCACCTAGCCTTATCATATGAAACAATCAGAATCAAAATCGGTTGAGAAATGACCAAGAAGAAACATTTTCAAAACTGTGGACGGACGGACGGACGGAAGGACGGGCCGGATGAGTTAAAAACTGATGTGGCTAATGAACAGAGGGGTTTAAGAACTTAACAGCCCTCTCCGAATGGGGGTCTTGGGAAATGGAATTTAACATGAGATGGGCTGGGTTTTGAGAACTGACGCCTGAAATGAATTAAATGGGGGTCTTAGGAACCTTTTCTTTTTGGATGCATATTTTGGAAACAGAAATCCCGGACAGAAAATCAGAAATTTTGCCGTCATTAATTGTTCAGGACCAAAGTGCGGTGCTTGAGAATGGGATCCATGATGTTCAGGCTTACAGAACGAGCAATAAAACCAGAGAATGAGAGATTTCAACTGCGGTCCGTACAGGACTACAGGTTGGTCACTGAAAAAGATATATGCTTTAGAAAGTCTGGCGAGGCGCACCCTGCACCTTCCCTACCCCCCCCCCCCATCCGCAGGGTACAAATTACACATACTGCAAGAATGCTACGAAAAGCAGAAGTGTACCAAAGACAGACATGCAGGTGGCAATGTAGCAAATATCCGTGATCTTTTAATATCTGGGCAAATATGACAAGATAGCTATCCCAATATCATAGTGATTATATTCTAGAGACCTACAAATAATTTTAAGGGTGTTCCATCCTTTTAACATTCTACTTTAGTAACCTATTTTTTTAGTGATGAGAGTGACGACTAAACCCACTTTTTGGATCAATTTCCACATCAATCATGCGGTCTTGGTTTCCGCTATAGATCCTCTCACCATGGATATATTTCCCTGATCTCTTTAGACTCTATGTGCTACTACAATGTAGGCCTACATGTATGTACATCATCATCATCATCATCATCACGCATTGTTCAACTATTGTTGGATAAAGCCTTCCCCAATCAGTTTCCATTCGCTTCATTTTGCTGCCATTCTATTCTGTGTTGTTACTTCATCTCTCCAATCTCCATTTCCTCTTTAGTCGACCTCTTCTTCTCTTGCCTGTTCTTGTTTGCCGATCTGTGAGTTTCTTGGTCCATCTGTTGTCTTGTGTTCTCTCAAGTGCCCTGCCCATCTCCAGTTCATTTCTTTAATTTTTTGTATATCTTTGACTTTCGTTTCTGTTGTATGTTGGTGTGCTTCACCTTGTCACATAATGTCAAACTGAACAGCCATTCTTCTATCCATAGCTATGTGTTGTTCTCAATTGTTGTTCCATTTCCTTAGTTGTAGACCAGATTTCTGTTCCATAATATGTCAATGTTGTTCAAATGCGCTGGTCAAATATCCTTCTCCTCATCGAGATACGTACATTCAAACCTAAGTGTGCATGTTCCGGCAGATGGGGATGGATGGTAATATGTCTAGGCTGGTCTAATCATGCATCTCAAGTCAGCGGCAGTGTTCGTTCAGCAGCCTCCCGGGTCATCAAATATTGGTCATCACTCCATGGCCGTGCGCTGATACGGAGCTTGATTAAGGTGGAGCAATTAGCGTGACTGTCCTGGCATTTTTCATCCTACAATTTTTCCCTGCAGCGCTAAAGTGATCAAATACCACTGTTGGGTATGTACTGTATATAGTCATATCATGCACTGACATACTGATAATAACAGTGAGCAGTAAATTGGTCTGTAGTACAGTGTACATGATTTTTCTGATGTCTGATATACATTACGATTGATAGGAGTTATTCGTTGCACTTTCAGTATCTAACCAGTACATACATACATGTATCATGGGCAGCACCAGGGTAAAATTTCACAGGGGGCAGAGGGTGTGGATGAAAATGTCAAACAAAAACCCCACTAAATTTCATGAATTACATTGTAAACCCCCTCACCTAATTTTCTGTATTTTATTTTTTTTTTTGGGGGGGGGGAGTATCTCCTTTACAAACACATACTCAGTTTATCAAATCTTCCTCACTATAAAATATCAAAATAACTTAAGATAACAGTGGTAAGAATGGACCACTTTAAATATTGATTTTATTATTCGTATACACAAAATCACTGGGGAAAAATACACCGAGGTGCGGGGCGATTTCGCCCCTAAAATGACAAAAGAGTCCACAAAATTTGTAATAGAGCCCCAGTAAATTGCCATCAGTTTCAAGACAAAAGAATATCTGGAAAGTACTGAAACAGGAAAAGTAGCCCCTGAAAAGAAAATGTTATTTTTTTACTCCTTGCACAAAATCAGAAGGCTTATTATCCATACATACATAGTGCCCTCCTCATTCACCCCACAAACATTACATGTAAGTAGAGATACATAAGACAGACACACTGAACAAAATCTCTGTCATCATACAGTACCATCTGTTGATTGTGACATCAGGGTCAGAAATTTGGTATGATGCTTACATGTACATGTACATGGCAGTATCCATGGCAACATGTTATCAGGTGTCCTCTATATCTGAACAAAAACACCCCAAGCATTAAATTTCGGATAGCTGATTGATTGCTTTTACAAATGTGCTTGCATGAAAGTATCATATCAGTTCAAACATGTAGGAAGCACATGTACATGTAGTGCTGTATCATTTGGCTTTAATTTTCCAAAAACCAGATCACCTACCTTGAAAACCAGGCAGTTTTTCAGTAGACCATCAATCAATATTTGGAAGATCTTATGAAAAAAATATTATACATAATATACTTCCCTTAAATAATACTGCTAGTATTACATATTGTTCCCAGTAGACTCTCACTTTTGCTTCACAACCACTGCTTACTAGTCAAATATTTGGATTGCAAATGACTGAAACTCTGGCATTTATCAATCTCCTTGAAAATACTTACATGTAGAATACAGTGATCATGTTTCACTTTCTGCAGCAAAATAACATGAAACCATTTACTTAAAGCTCAGTGACATGATTGGGAGAAATAAGAAAAATGTCTTCAGAACCAAACTACATGTAGTTGAAAGATAAACCAAATGTACACCAGCTGGAGTGGATCTCCTGGCTGGAAGGATTTGTTTTAGAATCAAGCATGAACAGGCCAGCAGTTTAATTTCATCGGGGCACGATAGATTTAATCCCCATAGAAGGCTACACTACAAATTTGTCTGTTACAAGGCATACTTACGTATGTGGACATTATTTTAAAATGAGTCAACGTTTGACTACAAAATTGTCACAGAAGAATCCCTGCATAGTTTACTTGATTCTAGAATAGTTTTTACCCCAAGTTGAGGACTACCCCAATCATGTCATTTACCTTTAATAGCTGAAAGTTTGTTCAAAATGTATTAGGGTCTTCATGGTCAGTTGATACAGCATAAATAGTAATAAGACACTTTTTTTTCATGTTGTTACTCTTTTGGCATTGTCATATATTGAAATTACATGTACATGTTTAACCCCCCCCCCCAAGACTGAGCAAATAACATGAACAGACGGACAAATCACAATTTTCTAATACACCAACAATAATCTTATAACAGCAAAAAAGGCAAAAGTCATTTCCCTAGCTCTTGAATGAACCAGAATGATATTACATTTTTTTTCACTAAACAGCACTTGCTCATCTTGTTTCCTTAAAGACAGGGTGTCTCTTTTGCAAGGCTAAACATTGACAAGTGACAACTATATTTATACTCTGGTTTATGGAAGAAAATACTTTCTAAAAACCTTTAGCAAAGCATACGAGCTATTATAGTGGCTTTTAGACTTTGACCTAAATTATTTCTCATAAAGACAAAAATATAGCATAAAACATACACTATTGGTTGTTTTGCACATTTTTCAAATTCTAGATAATTAATGATCTTCAGATTTCACAGACATGTCTTTCATAAAAAGCCTAAGGACATGAGTGATATTTTGCTGTGCTGTGGAAGAGGGTACAAATGAGATTCCCTGCCTTTAAATTCTGATCATGCTAAACTATGGCCATTAATCTTTTCCCTGTTCTAAATGGACACTTGCATGTTCATATTTTTCCATTTATGTTCCTTAGTCCTTAATCTTTACGGTTATCATGATAGCTTTACTTCTGATCTTTTATTCGTAGTTAAAACAACTTTTGATAAATTTTAAGTTTTTGTTGGTAATTATTTTCTGTACGTAACTTCCATGAAATTCAGTGTATTCCTTTTCCTGTATAATTTCAATGATTAGTTGCCACTTTCCACAAACAAGGAAACTTACATGGCCAATAAACCATAATATCCTCTAGACTCCGACTACAGCGGTTTAGTGCATAATTTGACTTCCTTCCTTTTAGCATGGTGTTACCTTATCATTCTTTCTGGCTTGTTCTCAATGAAGGCTATTTCTATTCACCCACAATAATAATAAATTGACTTGACAAGAGTCCGAATCACCTTGCGCTAATGCATGATTATGACTGTATACATGTACATGCCCAAAAGATATGATAACATGATAGTACAATACAGTGTGCATGTAGTGCACATTATGTGCAATGTTCAGTGTACATACATGTAGTTATGATTCATCATCATTCAATGCCAATTGTCTGAAAGGAAAAAATTCACTGGTTAACCTTTTAAGGCAAAATACTGAACATCATTTGCTGAATGATCGTTGTACTTGTTTGGATTTTCCCCCAAAAAATCTTTGTTGCTCTCTATCCCAGTTTTTTTTTTTTGTCGGGGATGCCAGTTAGAATTTATGTCATATATTTCGCGTATACATTTTTTGCGATTTTGCTTCAAGAGGGGGAATTTGTGAGAGTATATTTTCGCGATTTTATTGTATTTGCATGCACTATATAGTGAAATAACGGGAAGTGAAAATTTTCGCGTTCAGTCACGAAATTCGCAAAAATAAAACCACCACAAAATATTCAGCGTATACAGTATAAGAGGGCCTGAAATTTGCCAACGATGAGCTATTTTGTATACAAAAAAGCCTGAGATATGGCCTGAAAATTAATTGCCAGGGCTTGAATTCAGGCTTTTGCCTGAAAACTGGGATCCCTGTTTTTTTTTCATATATTCACATAATGTATTTGTACATTTGTGTGTGTGAGTGTATGTGTGTGTACATGCATGTGTGTGTGTGTGTGTGTGTGTGAGTGCGTGTGCGTGTGCGTGTGCGTGTGCGTGTGTGTGTGTGTGAGTGTGTGTGTGTGGGTGTGTGCGTGTGTGTGTGTGTGAGTGTGTGTGTGTGTGTGTGTGTGTGTGTGTGTGTGTGTGTGTGT
>JZLH01S0344644.1:0-13327 GCA_001188425.1 Eucidaris tribuloides
AGAATATCAGACAATTAATAACGTTGGATATTTGATTGTTACTCGTTATTACGGAGGTTCGTTGTTCCGACGGTTCGTTATTCTGCAGGATCAAACATTACACTTTAAAAATACTTAGCGCGTTTATAAAAAAAAAATTCTTTAACACTTTATAAACACTTGAACACGCTTGTCTTGAAATCATAAACACCTTTAGTAAAAAAAATCTGTGTATCACGTATATATTATATCAAAAATTCGTTTGTATTTCAGAAACACTTCATAAACACTTGAGCACATTTCATAAAGCGCTTTTTACTAAGCACGTTTAAATGTTTTAGGTAATGAAAATCACTAATCGCGTCAAACAAACAACTTCGTCAGATCTAAACACTTCACGTGTATTAAGGTGCTGATAAAATGTTTGCTTACGCGTTATGACAATTTTCAAACACCCGCAACACTTAAATGGCAGAGCATCTCTTTTGCATGCCTAAAAATTAACATTGTGTAAATACAATGGCATTTAGAAGAAAATGCCATCTGGGAAACTTAAGCAAAATATAGGAGCTAGAAACTCACTTTTAGTGGAATTATAGTGACCGTTAGACTTTGATTTGAATTTTTTTCTCGCGAGAGAAAAATTCCTACCATAGGCCTAGAACGTACACTAAACGGCTATTGTTTTTCTTTCGCATTTTTCAAATTCTAGGTAATTACTGACTCCCAGATTTCACAGATATGCCCTTCAACAATAGCCTATGGGCATGGGTTATCTTTTCCTGGTCTGCGGGGATGTTTGCAAATGAGATCCATTGCCTTTAAACATATTTATTTCATATTAAACGTGTTCAAGTGTTCACGAAGTGTTCCAGAAATAGTCACGAACTTTTGATATCATATCGGTGATACAAAGAATTTCTAACTAAACGTGTTTATGATTACCGGATCAACGTGTTCACGAGGTCAAGTTATGAATTGTTACTGAAAAGTGTTTATACACACAACAACAACAAAGTAACTACCACCTTTTTCAAATTATCATAACTTTTTAACAAAATGGCAAATAGTATAATAATTTGGCAGAAGTATTTCTACACTTATTGACTAACTTCTGTATGAAAATGTGATTGATTCGTTCAGTCATGCATGAGTAAGCATGCATTAAAGGCAAAAATGTCACTTTGTAAAAGTCACAGGAGTCATCTCTGACGCCAAAGTAATGCAAAGTGGCATTTTTTGCTTAGTTCATAAAGTGTCCTCATTCAACCATGACATGGTTACAACCTCTTATGTACGTACAACATGTTACGACACATTTTGCTGGAAAATATGGATTTTTTTTAATTTTTTCTTTAAACTTAATGGATTTTACAATTTCAAAATTGAGAGGGATGGGAATTTTTAAATTGATCTCATTGAAGCGTAAAATATGCGAAAAGTTGCCGGGGAGGTGTAAGGGGGTCAAACGATAACTGATTAACATAAGTAGCGCTTAATTATTCACCAGAAACAAAATTTGTCACAATCCTGCATCACAAATTCCCCAAAATGACCCTTGTGACGTTTGAAAAGTGACATTTTTGCCTTTTATGCATGCTCACTCATGCATGGCTCGACGAATCAATCACATTTTCACACATTAGTTAGCCAATGATTGCAGAAATATTCCTGCCTAATTATTTTGCTAAAACTTATTTCGTTAAAAAGTTATGGTAGTTTGGAAAAGGGGGTAGTTACTTTTTTTGTTGTGTTTAGAAGTGTTTAGTATTTTTACAGTGTACGCAGTTCGGATTAATGAGTCCTCAGTTACTGATGCAGAGGAAATTTGTATATTCGGAATAACGAGCCGCACCCGATTGAAATACCCACTAAATAAACGTATTCGTCAAATCTCTCCAAATCCAACATTTGATAATATTCCAAACAGTTAAATGTTCTTTTTTTCTTCGTAAAGGATGGAATCGTGATTTTTTCCCATATACAGGGGTTTATATTTATTGAAATTCAAGTTATCTTTATTCTTGAAGTACAAAAATACTTGAGAACTTTGATTCCAATGGTGTAAATACGACACAATAAATACATTTATTCAAAAGAGACCAAACACATAGTGAAGTTGACAAAATTAGTATGAAAAACAACTTCTAATACAGACCTATTTATAACTATGAACTTCGATGACAAATATACAAAGTGTTTAGTAAAAGCGAAACGCAACTTTCACCAGGATTATTATAATATAATAAACATAATTATAGTTATTGCAATATTTCACCGAAAGATAATTAATTACTCTTTAATTTGATACCATATTAATTAAACCTTGAGTTATCGAATTACACATAACGAGGGAAGTCTTAGTGAATAACCATCTGTGACCATCTGAGACCTATATTCATAACGATGAACTCCGATGACAAATATACAAAGTGTTTAGCAAAAGCGAAACGCAACTTTCACTAGGATTATTAAAATATAATAAACATAATAATGGTTATTAAAATATGTAATCGAAAAATAATTATTCACTCTTTCATTTGATAACATTAATTAAACCTTGAGTTATCGAATTACACAAAACGGGGGAGGTCTCAGTGAATAACCATCTGTGACCATCTGAGACCTATTAATAACGATGAACTCCGATGACAAATATACAAAGTGTTTAGCAAAACGAAACGCAAATTTCACCAGGATTATTATAATCCAATAAACGTTATTATGGTTATTGCAATATGTCATCGTAAAGATAATTAATTATTCTTTCATTTGATACCATATTAATCAAACCTCGAGTTATCGAATTACACAAAACGGGGGGGGGGTGTCTCAGTGAATAACCATCTGTGACCGTGTTGATAAAAAAAGATCTTGTGCGCAAAGCAGTTTTGACATTGCTCATTTAAGATGTTTGTAATTCGATAACTCCATACAAATATGGTATCAAATGAAAGAGTAACAAAATATCTTTGCGATGACGTATTACAATAAACATAATTATGTTTATTAGATTATATATTCCTGGTGAAAATGGATTCTGCTTTTTTAAAACACTTGTGGCATGGATTTCTGAATGACCTTTTGATCGACCTCTTTATACTACAGCAGATGACGCACAGGACATCAACGTGTTATAAAGTGCCGACAAAAATAACATCATCATCATCATTTGAAGATGAAAGTATAACATTTTGTTCTCCTAAATATAAAAGGGTTGCACTTTTCAACTTGTTGGTATTTTTGTAAATATGCTAAATAGGCACCAAGATAATTGTAAATAGCATTTAACCAAATTGTCTGTTTTATATGTAGATCATTATGCTGTGTAATTCTGTTAATGTACTGTAGTAAAGCTAATTTGATTCTTCATGATTTCCCTGCCCGCAAGAATATAAGCAGACTTAACCCTTTGCGTGCTAACTTTGAATCTGCGAACAATCGTGCAATTAAAATAAACAATCGTAACTATTTTTCTCCTTCACCTTTGTACTTGAGACACTACAAAATAGCTAGTGTGCTTAAGTAACATCTAAGAAAAAGGTACAATAGTCAATAAATACCACGTTAAGGAAACCCAAATTCAAACAGAATCTGAACAGAGCAATTGTCATTACTACCCCCTTACAATAAATTCAGCGTATAAAGAGTTAAGCGTCTAACTTATTTATCAATCACTCTCCCTTTTGTTGCTTTCATATTAGACAATTGTTATACCAATTCTGCTTTATGAATTTATACCATTTTACCTCTTTAGAAAATATAGCATGTGAAGCGTGTTTTACTATGTTTACCACCATTTGTGTTCACAATGGGCCCAGATGTTAGACTACATTAAACATCGGTTTACATTACTACGTTAAAGCATGTTCTGCAATAAGGCTGGGCGATGTTATCATGTACTGAGAGACGTATACTTGAAAAAGAACATGAGTATTATTATCCCACGGGAAAGAAAAGGAAAGAGAACAGTGTAATTAAAGGCATGAATTGCACAAGCAGATGTTTAAGTGGGTTAGCAGGAAGCTTGCAGGTAGCACTTTTGAGGGGGGGGGGAGGGGAACAGAGATTTATACCCAGCGTCATGAAATCATGAGTTTCTTGTACACCTGGGACACATATAGTATCATATTATTGTACGCTTAGTGATATTTCTTGTTTTTATTTGGCCCTGGGATGCTGATTTGGATTCAAAGGAGAGCTACACACTAAAAATATAAAGGTGCGCACAAGGTGCAATTTTGCGGAAATAGGTGCAGAGCAATTTCTGCCGCGGTATTCGAGCAAATCTGCACGTGCACGGCTGAGCGCTCGCCACCTTTTAGGTGCACATTTATGCAAATTTACGGATGTTTTCTCTTCCGAAGATATATGTATGAGTTTTTTAATATTTGTAAATGATAATAAATTGCATTATAATGTTTGACAATATAAATAGCACTCGAATTAACGTAAATTGTAGTTCACAAACACACAAAAACAGTTTGCAAGAAAAGGAATAGTTAAAAAAAAAATCTATGGTGCAATCCTGCACCTTTCAGGTGCAACTTTGCACCTTTCAGAAAGGTGCAAAGTTGCACCTTTAAAGGTGCTCCCAGTGTGACATCGGTCTGCACCTTTAAAAGTGAAAAGTTGAACCTATTTTTCTTAGTGTGTAATTATCAACAAACAAACCACGATTAACTGTCGATGAACTATAATTGGGACAATGGCCTGCACACCGTGGCGTCGATCCATTTTCGGATGGGGGGGGGGCAAAAATGTCAAAATTTTCGCGCAAAATTTAAACCTCTGTATGTTTAGTAGTATTGTTATGTAAGGTTTATTCGGTTTTGTAGTGCCTTGCACTGATGTTTAGACATAATTTTGTATTTCTTTTTTTGTAAATTTTCCAAGTTGTTAAAATTCCAATAGTTTCATGGGGGATTGCTCCCCCCTCCCCCCGGATCGACACCCCTGTCTGTACATGCCTGGTCTCTATAATTGTCTAAATATACTAGGTTTTACGTGGTCATTTTCACACTTTAGCATTAGCCTTAAACGGCGTGGTCATTCCGTTTCAAAATGAAAATTGAATGCGAAGCGGAATATTCATTTAATTTGATGATTTATTTCACTGAATATGATGTCTAAGTTTATTTTCATGTTTTCGCCGCTGAATGAAGGGTCGTGGAGACAGACAAATTACGCTGATATGAATTGATCCACTTACGAACCTATTCTGTTTAAAAACGAGAAGCATGCCACTGTTCCCACTAAACAGAAATTTGCAATAAATGCCAAGGTCTGTTCGTTCGATGGAACTCAGATAGAAAATGTGCCGCCCATCATTTATCCTATATTGTAAGGTCACGCACGACAATGATTAACAGGTGTCACAATATTTAGACTTGTTTGAAACCACAATTGAACAGTAGTTAACAGTAGGGTCATATCCGAAAAGAGGGCATCTTCCTTACCCTCTTGTTATCAAAATATAGGGGAACTTTGTTTTTGTTAAACAACCTTCATTGTCTTGCAAGGGTAATCTAGCTGCAACCTGTTGGAACAACACACCTTCAAAAAGTTGTATCCGTCTGTTTAGACGATTGAACCATCCCTGCCAAACCTTTGACTTGTGCACAACTCTTCGTAGGTCGGGAATCCCCTGGACGTCCGACCTCCCCCCTCCCCCCTCCCCCCCCTCCCCCCTCCCCCCCCTCCCCCCGGTCGCACACATTATTTGGAGACTCGGGTATCCGTACACCCCCCCCCCCATCCAAAGTAGCTGCTACCGTGTAATGGCTTTCCAGATTGTTTCGTGGAAAGATGAGCAATTTATAATGAGCTTTATGACTGTCTTCTATCTTGACAGTTATTTTGTTTTTTTAAGTGTGTACTTTCCCTAATTTCGGACGTGGGTGACAAATTAACCTTGTTCTTCGTGTAAAGGCTTACTTCATCCCAAATTTGATTTCATCCCTGTCGTATAACGCCAAGGCTGGTGTCACTCCAAGCTTTTGCTTATGGATACGTTCTGCATTCCGTTTTATGCTTTATTTACTAATAATTTATCTGTAGTTTTATGTAATTTACTAATGCATTCAAACTACTCCCAATAATGTCAACATTATTGGGATTAGTTCTGTTTCGTAATATGTTTTTTATTGTAAGTTATATCAATATATATTTGTATTTTCATTTACAAAATATGTTGTTTCTTGGAATTGCATAAATAAATGCTTGATCAAGTTGAAAATGAAACGCATTCAAGTAATTGTTTTGATTCATCTACCCCATATGACCAAGACGTGAGGGCGTGTTTCGAGCGTTACAACTTATGTTGTAGTAGGAAAAAATACAATTTTTTTTTTAAATAATAAAATAACTTTCGGTGGATTTTAAACCACAATTTGGACCAAAAGATTACCTTTTTTCTTCAATGGGGGTAACGAAGAGGAAACACGATTCAATAGGTCAAGCCCTGCAGACATATCAAGGAATATCATGCAACATGATGATTTATGAAACATTCATGAAACATAAGGATACCATGATTTGTGCACTGAGAAAAGATTGTGGCCACCCAACCACCTGCCACTTAAATATTTTAACTCTTTGCACGCTGAATTAATTCTGAGGGGATAATAATGAAAAGTGTCATTTTGATATTTTCTTGCTTTCCTTTTTGGACCATTGATACTGGTAATTATTCTATAGATGTTGCTAAAGCATTATGGCCATTTGTTAGCTTTTCTGGTTCAAACGTAACGGAGAAAACTAATTATTACGATTGTTGAATTTAATTGTACGAATGTGCAAAATTGCTAAAATTAACGTGCAAAGGGATAAAAGTGTGCGATATTATATCTTATATGAGTATTAAAATGTTATCATACTATCATACTTCGGACAATCCATGTACAATTTGGATTGTCCACAATTTCTGTTATTCTTTTATAATAAAAAAAAAAGTTCTGGATGATTCGTCATTGGTTAGATCAAACAGATGTCACGCAGGTATAATGAGAAATGTTTCACAGTTTTCTTCATTTTTTTTTTAAATCTTCCAATATGTACTAGGCGCCGAACTGGAATGACACCGCCTGCGAGAATCTCGGTTATGACGTAGAGTCATGTGACCTGTCAATTAAGAAACTCGTCAACATTCCCTTGGAGAACAGTAATGTCAGTGATACAGGAGAACTGGAGTTTCAAAAATGTGCAAGGTATTCTTTACTTTTGTTTTGCTTTCAATTTACCTCTTAAGTTTGGCTCTGAATTAACGTTATTTGTAGGCAGGGAATCTCTTATGCACACCCAGTACCCCCCCCCCCAAAAAAAAAAAACTCATGTTTTACTTATCTGGGAAATCCATTTGAAAAATACATCAAACACTAACTGGCAGCTAGTCTCCGTGTGCTGGTGTGCAGCACACTGAAGTGAGTCATCCCGGTATTCATGTTTTGATTTACTCTGCGTGAGGCTTATGCATACAACTCATGTTCATGAATATACATATTGTAAATTGTAAATGGATTTCACATATCACACATGATGAACACCCGTGCACTATTAAGTAGGCTAAGAATTTTGGTGTCTGCGATACTTAAGTGTAATTTTAAAGGCATCATATAACAATGTTTCTAGTTTTAAAATATCTGAGCTACATGATTCCCCATGCTACCAGTGTCTCTTATAAGGTCCAATCCTTAACTTATACTGTTAATACTTGCTAGCTCCGTCTTCTTTTAAATATACAGAAAAGGGGGCAATTGGGCTGTAATAGGTAACCGTCCTGAACTAATGAAACGGGTAATGACTAATGAATAACATCCCTTATCAATGGAAATACTTTCACAATGTCTCAGTAAGGTCAGCTGTTCAAAATTGACGGGATATCGAATACAATTACCTCCCTATCAGTTTGACAACAAACAAGAACACTACCCTCATTCTGTTTTCAGTTTTCTATCCAAGTTATCCACACCATGAAAGTATAATAGGCTAACATTGTGGAGCTTCAATTTAAAAATTGTCAAACTTTGATATCTGAGCTACATAGTAGTGTTTGAAATGGAAAGTAACACCTTAGAATAACACAAGTTTGGAAAGTTATGCTGCCACTGGAAAGATATGAATGAATAAACAATTCCTCCTCCGGTGGAGGATAAAGTAGCCTAGATCTACACACAGTAAGTCTGTGGGTGGAACTGGACAGGCGAATCCGGTTGACTCAACTTACGATTTTCACTTGTTTAAAGCACTAAATATTCATTTTGAAATACAATCTTTTTCAGGGCTTCATTTTTAGACCTTATCAAAGACACGTGGAGCATAAAGGATTATGTAGTTCACATTTTGTCCCCGCCAAACGAAGTTCGCGAGGGGACTAAACGGGTTCCGTACGTAAGCAACCAGCCCTTTATGCAGAGATTCCTATTACAAAATACTGGTTGACAATTGAAACTGACTGAACGCCAATAAGCAACAACAACGACAACGCTCAACTCCTTTTCTCTCAAATCACAACAATAAGCCAGGTTCTTTGAGAAGTGATGTGAAAAAACGAAGTACGAGTAATTCTTACTGGACAATCAAGTAAAGTAGATTCAACGAAATTTGAAGTGAAAGTTTTACTCTTCGCCGTATGGAATTACTGGCAAACAAAATTCACAAACAAGTTTTCTTTCTTTCTTTCTTTCTTTCAATATGCTTTATTCTGAATGAAATGGAAAAAAAAAACAATGAGTAAATACAACGAATAACTGAAAATAACCATATGAAATGCGAGCAACCCACATACCTATTTTGCTGGCAGAGCCGAATTGTTTCAATTGTTTTCAATTGGATCATGCATACGGTATGAATCCATTTTATTCAAAATCACTTGGACCATATTACCAGCAACAATGACAGAGAACAGGTTGTATTTAAAGGGAGGTTTAATCTAAAAGAATGATTTCGTCGCTCGGCTGATAAAAGGCGTTCGCGTAAAATTACATGTAGAGTGAAAACCACTGGCTTGTTCCATGTAAACTCCCCATTGATTTTGTACACAAAGTTTCACTTCCTATTTTTTAACGAAATATCATATTTCCTCTGGCTTTTTATACAAGTTTGTCCCAGCAAAAATGATTCTACATAATTTTTTTAAAGAATTTGATTATCTTCTGCAGACATTTCAGAAAAAAAACCCGTAAATTTGTGAATTTTTTTGTACAAAACCAATGGGGAGTTCTCCATACTTCCATATCAAAAAATGTGGTAGAATTGCCAATTTAAGAATCCTCCATAAGAAGGGTTAAATATAAACTTCGAACATTCATAACTCTTGAACGGTTAAGTCAAATTTGCTCAAACGTTCACTATTTTTTTCTCTTATTGTAATCTATTCTCTGAATACAAATAGATGTCAGAGTTCCATTTCCCTTTAAATTAATGAAAATGGGGCGGTCATATCGTCATAGCCATTGTTTGCTGGGTGGAGAAGAGGTATAGGGGAAGGGTGGGGCACATACCATCGACTGCATAGCAGTCAAGTGTTTTACCGTTGATTTCATAAGTGCTGGATTATGGGCAGCGCAGAGTGTCAATTATTATCATCAACCCCGTATCCGAAACGTCCGTAACTAATAACAATGTTTGAAAACAAGTCATGTCCATGAATTTTGTAGGCAGTGCAAAAAGAAAAACTACCACAAAGCAATAACAACAATACTCCGTGACACCGCAATTCCTCTCGTCCGAGGCGGATTATCCGCAAATGTTTATGACACAATTGAACTTGTTTATCACCGCTTTTTAAATGAGCACATCTAATCATTAACGGGAGTCCATTCAAATCAAAGGAAGAAAGAAAAACAAAGAAAGAAAGAAAGAAAGAACATGAGAACCTTATACTAGGAAATTATTGCCATGGTGGTTTGTTTCAGGGGTAGGCCGTAATACAGGTATTTGAATATTTTGAAGCTTAAGGTTTTTCAACTTCTTTAGCCTTTGTAGGCCCATGACCTGGCATTTAATATGTTTTTATACATTTTGCATCAGTCTATACTACAATGTACTTCGATCCACTCCACTATATCGTTGTGAAATGATTTACAGAAAGCTTTTAAATATTCTCTTTTATTATTGCAAGCTAACCTGCGTGGCATTTCTTTCATGTAGAACACAAAACAGTGAACAAGCTAGCATTTTTTGAACAATATCAATACACGCACTTTGATTCCAGGTTGAAAGATATTAAGTATGTTACTTAAGCGGAACGAGGAAAAATGGATCTGCAAAATGGCTCGATTCAGAACGATGCACGGTTGATTTTCCTTCGGCCACACTCATTTCAATTCAATTCAATCATGGAGGGAAAAGAGGGTCTCTCTTCCACCTCCATGCTTCAATTGAATTCACTTTATTCAAAAGTTACACAGCGTGTGTGGTTATTATAGTTTGCTCGGTAGACCAGATTTTATAGGTTTCATACCCTCATCACATGACAAATTCAAAAATGTTCATTCGACCCAACCCAAAGATTAAGGTTTGGTCATTTGAATGGGAGGCTGCAGAGAAGGGGTGGATTTTTCTTTTGATTGATGATATTTTTTGATAGGGCTTGGGTAGATCTCCATTGCTCTGAAAAAGAAAGAATTGAATAGATTATATAGGATCTACCCTCCCTACTCCAAAGTAATGCAACATACACGCATGGATTTTGAGTTGAAGGGGTCGTTCTATAATGATGTCCTAATGAAGTTTGTAATTGGAAAATAACAAATTATTTGAAACAAAATTAATGAATATTCTTTTTCCTTTCTTCTCAAAGGCGGAGAGATTATAGGCACACCCACGAGAGGGGTAGGGTGTTAATTCACATAAGCATATTAATTTGAAATGTTTTTGATGGTTTGGAAAGACTTCCAACAAACAAACAATGCCAATATGTTACTCTGACGCGGTCTCAGAAAGAAGACCACATCCGCCGAAGAAGAAAGCGTCTCCTGTCTTCATAAGACAGTGCATGGTAAGGAGGATACGCCCAATATTTTAGACAAGGCCTCTTCAAGCTATAATTTCTTATTCTCTCTAATTAATTCTATAGGCGGTTTACTATTGCAAACATCCTAAAAGTTACTGTCATGCGAGTTTTCAGTACATTAGATATAATGATGTCGAGAGAAGGCCATCATCTTTAATTAGAAGCCTTATCCTCCTTACTACTGTCTTATGAAGATAGGAGACGCTTTCTTCTTCGCCGGATGTGGCCTTCTTTCTGAGACCGTGTCAGAGTAACATATTGGATTTTTTTTTGTTTGTTGGAAGTCTTTCCAAACCATCAAAACCGTTTCACGGGAAATATGAAATCAAATTAATATGCTAATGTGAATCAACACCCCACCCCTATAGGGAGGCCAAAAAAAAAATTATGTTCCAGCCCCTCTGTCGTGGTGCGCCTGTATTAGATAATCTCTTCGCCTTGGAGAAGAGAGCATGGAAGATTATGTAGCTAACATTTTTTTTTAAATATGGTAATTGTTACCCTTTGGCTTTAAAGCCACAGGCGAACATTGACCACAGTTTTAAAAACTGTGAGCTACATAATCCTCTATGCTCTAAGTGTTTTTGATAAGGTCTAAAAATGAAGCCCTGAAAAAAAAATGTATTTCAAAATGATGATTTAGTACTTTAAAAAAGTGAAAATCTACAAGCACTCAAGTTGACCGGATTCACTTTTCCCTTTCCGCCCATAGACTTACTGTGTGCAGATCTAGGCTATTTTATCCTGAACCGGAGTGCAAATTGTTTATTTATACATATCTTGCCAGTGGCAGAATAACTTTCCAAACTTTTGTATTCAAGGGTGTTTATTTGTCCATTTGAACAGTACTATGTAGCTCACATATTACAGTTTGACAATTTCTTTTTAATTGAAGCTCCACAATGCTAGCATGTGGCTTTAAATCTCCAGTGTGCCTCCAAAGGTGTGCAAGTTAAAACTTAGCACAGACGTACTATAGGTTTACTAGACGCCCATCTCTCTGATTGGCTATTAGAAATTACGTATAAACATGGCGGCGGCATGTTCTATTAGAAGAATTCATTTTACATAGAAAGACGTGTTAACAATTAAGGTGTTGAATAATTCATGATTACGTCATCGATTTCCAAATATGGAAAATCCTTTCCTTATTTGGGAGCCATCACTGATCGATATCGAGTATGACACGCCTCCTTTCAGACTTCGCACTAACCACGCAAGTCTATGTGATGCCGGTCCACATTTAATTCTCACATGGTATACTAGTATTAATATCACCATCTTTGACGAGATAATTGGATCATATGCAGATTTAAAACACTTGTCTTCAGGAAGAAAAAAAAATATGTCGGATCTAACGACTCAGAATAAGGGGGGATGCAGATTTAAAACACTTGTCTTCAGGAGGTTACGTCGTGGATTAAAAAGTCCAATAATTATGTGGACAGATATTTTGCAGGTACTTGTGTAGTCAAGAGGAGATAGCCTGCAAAATTTATGTAGATCTAACTTGGAGATCGTTTAATAATACCTGAAAAATGTTGACCAACTCGATACACAGACTTGTCAAAGCTTAGCCTTACAGTGCTGTAGGTCTACGTTAGGCCGTAGTCCTGCCGTTAATCTCGACCGGGGATAGCTCATACCCTAAATAAATTGAAGCGTTCAGAAACAAGAATAAACTAGGGTTAAGTGCAGGCTTCATGACGACTCCCAGACTAATGTGCCCTGCCTACGCTACGGTATCGCTGGCTAGTACCAGCAGCATATCTGGATCCCAACCAGTCCCAACGTTAGACTGAATGCTTCAACCTGCGTATCAATTTTTTTTGTTAACTTTTTTATGCATTTACCGTACATCTTGACAGATATTTTAAAGTTAGATCTAACCTAATGTTAGATCTATGCTGTATATCTGTCAAGATCGTATGACGGTAATAGACCAATGGTGTCTGTCGTTTTCTTCGGGGACCCTCATTTAACAGTACCGAGTACTGGCATTAAATGAGGGTCCCCGAAGAAAACGACAGACACCGTCGGTCTAGTACGGTAACGTAAATCATAAATGCCTGAAAAACGTCAAAAAAAAATAATGTTAATAGATACACAGTTCGAAGGCGAAGCCTTTTAAACCAGACCTGTCAACTAGACTGATACTCTAGCGTTAAATCTTACTATAATAGTAACGTTAGAGTCTAACGTTAGTCCCAGGAATCAAAGTCTAGCCTAATCTTAGTAACGCTAACGTTAGATTTACAGGTATTACATTCTAACGTTAGTTAGACTCAGAGCTTACACTAACTGTGCGACAGCGATTAACTGTTAAGTTAGAGG
>JZLH01S0344668.1:0-12902 GCA_001188425.1 Eucidaris tribuloides
AGAAGAATAATTTTACATGTGAATGGCATACATTTACCAATTTGACCTAAATGAATTTTTTAGAACTATACCTATTGGGATGAATGAAGGCTAATTTGAACATACTCCTTGTTATAATCTTGACAGCACCTGTGATTTTTTTTGCCCCGTCATATCCAAACAAAATTTTCAATCACTCTTTCTGCAAGTATGGTATTGTAGCTGAAATTGTTACTGATCAAATAGGCAAAAAAAAAAGATAATAAATAAAAAATCAAACATACTGAACATGTTTTGAATGAGCATTATTAGGGGAATTGTTTTAACTGATCAGAAAGCAGATATACTTATGTACCTATGGCGAAAAATATGTTAGTATTTTTTTTTTTATGGAGGTGGAAGGAGGGAGGTTACACTTAAAAAACTTGAAAGCTATTAAATGTTTTAAGCAGTAATTATTCTGGGTAAATGTAATAATGTAGCCATCTATATAAAAACAAGATAGGAGAAATTGCGAAGAAAATGTTCATTTCTTTTTTCATTTTACTTATTTATTGTATAGTAACATTGCCTAGTATAAATGACATTACTTCAAAGAACGTAAACTATTAACAAGAGGTGTTTAAAGGATTGTGTCATTTGACTTGCACGTCAAAAAACCATCTATAATTGAATGGAAATCAGCTGAAATCATATCCAAATGTGAAGATTAATAATAAATAAATAAACACCTCTTCATAGAGAACTCGGGTAAATATTGAGTTTTGGTGAAAATCTGGACAGGTTAAAACTTCACTGCTTTCTTCAAATTGCTCGAAAAGCAAAATTTCAAAACTAGAAAAACGTCAATAGACGTAGCGCTCACACGGCATCGTGCGCAACATCATATATCCCCCCCCCCCCCTCCCCCCGTTAAAATTTCATGTGGTACATATTTTTTATACTGGTGAAAAGATTAAAATTTGATGTCGCTGGAAGGAACATGAAGATAATAAAAAAATTCGAGGTGAGATGAAAAATATTAGTATTCATCCCATGGAAAGGGACATGAAAAAATAAAATAAAAAAAACAATAATGAATAACTACATGAATTAATATAATGATTGCATCCACCGATCCCTTCCGGGGCTGCGCGGCAATAACTGAATTTTTGTTGTTGGAAAAAAGCACATTTGAAAGTGGAACGCAAATTAAATAGTACTTGATAATGAATAAAGAACTGAATAAAATTTTATGAGTATTTTTGGAAATAAATTGCGATAAAAATTACCTATAATTAAATTAATGGAGGAATCAGTTTTAAAATTCTGGTAAAAGTTAGTGTACCAAGCTTAGGCTCTAGCAGATAAGAGGCAAACTAAATCATACACACTTGGTTGAGAAAATAAGAATGAGATAGAGAGCATTTTTTTTAAATTTGTAATTATGTGTAATTTTGAATAAATTAGCATAAAATGTTGCTAATTGATTAATTTCAAAATTTTTTGTGGGCAGAAGTCTTGAAGCCAACCCACGACTAACTATCAGATCAACAAACAGAATGAAAAATCGGTCAATGAAAATGTGGGAAAAAGAAGCAATTTTTGATATTTTGGGGATAAATTTGCATAAAAATTAACATAATATAATCAATGAGTATAATTTCTAAATTCTGTGTAGAATTTTCAAATGTGCATAATATCAGGCCCTAACCGAAATAAAAAGAATCAAAAATCAAATATCGTTGAGAAATGAAAGAGAGAAGGCATTTTTTGGATAGAATTCCAGGAATAAATTCTGCATAAATTGAGTAAAATATAATGAATTTCACGATTCTGTGGTAAGAAGTTTTAAATAACCCAGCCTTAGCCCTATCATAATGAACAATCAGAATCAAAATCATGTGTTTTTGGGACAGAATATGTAAAAATGTATACTGGGAGACGAAAGAGAAGAAACATATGTGATTCGATGAGAATCTTCTCAGGTGAGTTGTGTGTATGCGGGAACGAGAGACGGTACGGACGGACGGAAGGACGCAGAGAGACGGAGAGCTCTTCTGGTACACGACGAAGGACGGCAGCGCGATCGGAACCAGCCTTAGGTGGGATGTAGGCACAGAAATATAAAGGCTCGCCACGCCATAGGATACAGCTCATCGGGGACAACTCGACTCTCTTGCAGACGAAAGCATCCGTGAGGAGAGAGTAATGTCGTGTAAGCCGAACAACACACTTCTCTGTTTCGTGCTATCGCCATGGACACCCAGCGCTCTTAATCCAAAAATGGTCCGAATCCAAGCCTAAAAATGTATGGTGGTCGAAGTAAAAATCAGGTGGGTCGAGACCATCCAATTTCCTCGGACCAAAGAAGTCGGCTTCTAGCGAGCACAGTGCGGCACACGCGCTCTAAACACAGCCTAATCTCAGATGGGGCACTTCGTTATACGGGAGTGATGCGTGAGCCGGTTTGGGCGAGTCCGCAGGCGTGTCACAGTCCGAGCCTCTAACACAGTGGTGGTTCCAGACTGTCGGACAGTGACGGTGAGCAGAGGGACGCGCAGCAGTGGGATGGGGCGTAGTGGGGAGGGCTACGAGGTTGTACAGGGATGCATGGGCGGCCATGTCGTGTCGTGCCCTCTTAATCAGGTGGCATGGCTCAGTAAATCCAGGGCAAGAAATCACGAAGGCTCGAGATTGAATATAATCGCGAAATTATGAAACTTCGACAAGAAATTTAGACAACATTCGTCGGTACTACAGATGTCGTTATTAAGTGAAGTAGTTGTGGTGCGTTCACCTTCACATACAAGCAGTGAATCTAAAAGAAGGTCATACGAGTACAATTGTATTTGATGCTCGAAGTTTACATTACGACCACTCTCCGGTGTAAACTTCTAGATATTTGTCAATGTCTTATAAGCAGGGCACTTTAAAATTCATTGGGCTGTCTGTTGTAGTAGCATTTCAGTGTGGGTCGCTAACAAAACTCCTAATATTTATGGTAAGTTAATATGTTATAACTAACTCTTGTTTATGGTATTATAAAATTTGGTGAATATATTTGAAATGGTGTAAATTATCTCATAAAGTGGAGAGACTCTCATCCTAAATGCTCACTTCATACGCCCAATAGAGCACGACACAATCTTTAAAAGTTTACTGGTCTTGCATACAGGTGATTACAGGAAATGGGTTTTGAACTGTACTTGAATAGGTCCCTGGTCGGCTAACCTTGAATCGCAGGGTTTGTTCCTGCTTCTGCCTCCATCAGACACTAAATGCTATTTATTGATTCTGTCACTCTTTTGCATGCTTATCGAATCATCCAAAATCCCGTGTATAGACACCAAGGTAGTCCAGATTCCATCCAAGGACCAACGTTTTCTCCTATACTCACAACGTAAATAGTCTCACGTCAGCACACGTGCTCTTGAAATCCCTAGATAAAACATAGCAATAGAGCAATGTAATCATATACCCACTTTGAACAACTTGATGTACGTTTCTGAACATTGTAAGCTTTGTCCAAGTATGCAATTTTTCCACTAGTTAATGATACGCCATTATTCGAACTGTCTGGAAGCTTAACTAGAGTACATAACGAAGTGTAAAACCTGGAAAAACCAAAAGGAGGCATGTCATCATTCATTTCTCCAGTAGACAGCTTGGGATTTAATTTGCTTATGATTGCATAGAGCCAGAATACTAAATGGTAACAGATTTTAGTGATTACGATGACTCACTCTTCTTACCATCGTGAGGCAAGGACGGTCTGCTCCAGCAGGGTGGAAATGTAATTCTTGTCTTTTGAAGAGGAATCCAGCAGAGAGTAATATTCCTGATCAATCTTCGCTCTAGGATGGTAAGCCAGAAAGCAATACTAGCATGAACAGCTATAGTGCTAGAAGGTAAAAAATAAGGAAAAAGGAGGAGAGCGGGTACTCGTAAGCATCTGTTGTTGTTGTTTTTTATTATTTTTGTTTGGTTTTTATGTTTTTGGGTAATGTCCATCCCATGCATTCAGTTCTCATTACCACAACAACTTAAGCAACGGTTGATAGGATAAGTAGGATCAAAAGTTATGTAACAAAGGATGTAAGCAATGAAGCTGAATTAATTTTTGGACGGTGAAAGTTCAAAGGGTTTTATAATCAATGTCTGATTTTGTCCGTCTCGTCCATTACTGGTTCGGTGTTTATACCCATGATATATTTTTAAGATACACTTATCAGATTTGAAATGTGACTTGGGTCAAGTACAGGCTGTAAGCGATTTTAATGAAAATGAATATAGAGCAGGAGGCAATACTGGGGCACTAATTTTGTTAGTGAGGCAGAGCTTTGACGCAAGAGTCACTGGACCAGAACTACCCTGATTGCGCGTTCTTAATTTATCATAATAAGAAGATGGTAATGATGGCGATGAAACTGCGAGCACAAATGAAAAAAAAGTTTTTCTGGAAGCCTGGAATGGAGAAATAAAAATATGGTGGCCTCCTGCATCTTTGATGGGAAGGCACGACCAACTTATAGTATGATCATAAGATTTTGTTCGTATTGAATTTGCAGGGAACGCAATAAGTTGATGATGGCTCCAGTCCTTCAACACAGCAACCGAACAAGTTCAGATCTTGGACATTGGCAAGAACAGAGGGCGGACGAAACCGGCGGGGGCATAAAGAGGTGGTCATCGGAGGGCGCGGACGCAGGGACGTCAGCAGGGACGTGGCGCCGGGGAGCGGGCCAAAGAGGTGCGTCGAAGTGGGCGCAAGGTGGGTGACCGATCAATCGGAAATCTGGTGGACAGAGAGGGGGAGACCAAAGGGGAACGGGGTAACCCAAGGCAAATCCATAACCAAGTTCAGAGGACAGCAAGCAAGCGCGAAACGCTAAGTTGCATTGCAGTCCCGCCAGGTGGCTTCCAGCAGAAAATAGACGAAGACAAGAGCTCTGGTAGGCAGTGGAGGTGGTGGTGCGTGGCGGTGCAGGCGCCTTCCGATCTCCACAAGGTGGGCCATCATTTTGTTATTCATATCAAAAAAAGATGTACAGACAATGTAGCTGTCTCAGTTTGTCTGTATTTAAAGGCTTGTAGGTGTGTGCGGCACTAAAGCAAGTGTGTAAACATATCTAAACTCACAGTCATCTCAGAGTTTCCAAACTATACAAGCTACACATAACATTCAAAATGATGAAAAATGTATTTAATTACATGTTTGATATTTCTCATAGACAGAAAAATTTCTGATTTTTCATCTTCAGCTTGTACGCCATCCAGGTTATCCTTGTACACTTATGATAAAAGGAGGCGCAAAATGACGCTGTTGGAGCGATTTGGTTTCACTATAACGACTAATTTTCACATAGAACTCCGATACGAGTTAAAGGTAAATACATGATTGGGGTAAGTCACACTTGGGCTGATACTACTCTAGTATCAAGTAAACTATCAAGGCTTCTCCTGTGGAAAATCTTGTAGTCAAACGTCAGTCAATTCTATAACAAACAATGTCATATTATCACAGACTAAAGACCAAATTAGAGTATGTAGCAATGGAAAACCATGCTGTGTGGCGATCTGCTATGGGCTTATTTTTTTATCCTACCCGGCAAAGATATAATGATACTCCTATGTTTATGCTTGATTCTCCTTATGTAAACTAAATTACAGAGCAAATCCTCGCAGGTGGAAGATTGCCCACATCTGCTAGTGACTAGCTGGTATATATTTTCAACTCATTTGATTCTTGAGGCCTTTTCAAGTGTTCGCCAATGAATGTCAATACACTAATTAACTCGTACTTTAATCTCGCAAGGGGTTAACAGAATTTACGATGTATTATTTGACATGTTATTCCATTATCACAATGTACTTGTACCAATCATGAAAAATATTACAAAAAACTTGTGTTCAGATAAATGTTTTTAAAATTTTAGCAGAATAACAAAGAAATATTATTAAAACCCTCAATACTATTCATTTGCAGTTTTAGTGAATTAAAGTCTCCATATTATAATATAAAATGTAATATACCATTAACTGGAAAACCAATGAAATGATGTGAAATTTCTCTTTAATTGCTATTGATTGTTCAAGGAAACCACGAGGCCAGGGTGGTGGTGTGGTGGTGGTGGCGCAGGCAGCAGGGCCAGAGTAAGACGCCGCAGGATTCTCCCAGAGTGCGACGCACCCCAAAGTGCAGGGAGGGTTTGCGAGGAGGGCCAAAGGGGACAGGACTGCGAGGATGATGACTGGATACCGTCCGCCATTCAATCAACGAGCGCAAACCTGGCACAGGGTATGTCAATCATGCTGAAATGTCTTGTCGCCGCACTTTTAGGCTCACCTGAGTATAATATGCACCGGCTAGGTTATTAGTATTCCCGCAAAAGTTGTTTTTCACCCTGCCTCACCGCGGTACAATAGCCTAAACCATGTCATATTAAAGTCATTTAAACTCTTAACTATTGCCAGAGGATTTATAGCCATCTATGGACTTATGTGTATTATTTGGTGCAGATCGGCGACATTCGGCACGTTAAGAGTAATTCTTGCCTCGATTTATGCTCCTTGTTCAGCTAATGTCCATGCACTTGTTCTGTGTGATGGAGGAAGTTTATGAAGATCACATGGGTGTTTGTCTGTTGTGTCCTTGAAGAGACTCAAATCCTTGTGATCAACTGCTGACTGGTTCAATTTGATATATACGGATGGACTTTAAATTGGATGATTTAGTGCAATAGGAAGGTTGAATTGTTGCGCACCGGCAGTCACAACATTCCATCTTTATATGCAACAGAAGTTAGTAGAGATTCTTCAGATATACATGCTTTGCTTGGCAATGGTGAACTGCTGCTTAAACTCCCACTTCACAGCAGCTTAAAATGAATGACCCATTTATCACTCAACTAAAGAAGCTAAAGTTTACAAGATATATAAAGTAGTTACGATATGGAATATTTGGGCTGAATAGCTTAAAATACTTGGCATTCCATGTATCTGTGTGGCTAAATGTCATTTTATTTTTGGCCCTAAATTCCTGTGTTGTAGAATTTAGCAAGGTCTTAGTCCGAATACAGAAGATAGATAACCTGAAGCATGAAGTTGGTGTGCCAGATAAAATAGCATGTGGGCAATTCGCGTGATTAGTTACGTTACAGACTTTATGAGCAAACTTTACTCAAGCACATTTGCTCTACATGAATATGCTTTGATATTAATTTTTCTGTTTTGGTAGTGTTGGTAAATGTCAGTTCTCTAGACTGGCACCTACTTCAGCGAACATCGAAGTAAAATCATGAGAACATGTTTTAGTAGGTAATAATAAAGAAGAACTTAATTGTGGTTTAGTTATGTTAGCATGACAAAAGGACATAAAAAAAATGACAAGTATTTGTCCTCGAACGTTTCGGCTCAACCTGTTTTCAAAACTGAACAAACTGTGGTATTCATGCTATTTCTGGTGTCTTGATAAGTCATTTTAGTATAGTAACTTATTGATAAAATCTTTTCATTTTCCAACTACACATCAAAAACATGGTATAGTTTCTACGGTTGGCTTAGCGTTTAGCATTTTGTCCATCCCACACAAATTGCATTTATTCACGGGTCTTTTTCAATTTTGATATGCAATGATGTGGGGCTTTGATTGCTTTCAAAAACAATGAAGAAGAGGCCTGATGGCATGGAAAAAACTGCAGAAAATTAACGATAATTTTTCATAAAACCTGAGATTTAGTCACACTAGTCCACTATTTGTATTTCTGTATGGATTCTGATTCTCCTAGTAGGTGCTTGTTGAAGAACGTAAAAATTTAGAGTAGAATTGATGTCGACCCCATTGTTTGCTATCATGATTCATACCCATTCAAACGCAATTAAAATACGATTCGAGTAAATTTATGTAATTTTGTGATTTGTCCGCAGTACTTATTCATGGAAATGCCATGTTTGTACGCATTTTTTGTTGTAGACACTTTTGTGCCTTACAGAAATCTACAAGGGCGAAGGAACAAGGCCCAGCGAAAGAACCAGAGACAAGTAAGGCAATATCAGAGCGCAATCAGAACAAGAGGCAACGCAGAATTCGATTTTAACCAGAACGCAAGCATCCAGAACCGGGGCTAACCAGTAAACGGGGCAACGCAAGAACCGAGGCATCAGAATCGAGCATCAGAATCGTGATTGGTGTCCGCCGGGCAGAAGCAACCAGCAGTGAGAGGAAGAGGTCGGTATGGGGTGAACGCGAAAAACTTTTGGTGCATGGGTGGTGATTGCCTAAGAAGGCGACTTACTCCTGCGTCATATCTGCCAGTATGAATCAGCAATTTCAAAGGTAAGGTTACCCTTGAATGTTATTTTAGCTTGTTTTTATAGTTTGTAGTCTCCCGATAGATTTTAGCTATCAGTAAGTGAGTAATTAGATAATAGCAAACAGGACATGTAAATGCTGCATAAGCAGTGAGAGAATATGCAGTGTATTGAGTCTTTTCCTAGTCCTATATTGTGTGATGGCATTTTAAGGGAAGAAGGAGCCAGCAACTAAACAGGCATAAGTTAAAGAAAATTGAGTTCTTGCCAACCAATCAGATCGCAATGTGCACAGGTCTGACCTGACTATTGTGTTAGTCCGCGGCGTGGTAATGTAATGCAGCTGTTTGAATCGATAAGCTGCCTCGACGCCCTATAGTTCCTGCAATGTTTTGCAAAGACGTAAAATAACATCGAGAGAAAAAAAAAATGTATGCCCAGTTAGGGGTCACGATCCCGAGTAGAAGGAGAAAAGGAGAGGAGAAAAGAAAAAAGATGAAGTAAAGGAAAAGAAAAAAAAAGAAAGAAGAAAAGAGAGAAAAGAGAGAAGAAAAAAGAAAAGAAAAAAAAAGAAAGAGAAAAGAGAGGGAAAAAAAGTGGAAAAAAAGAAGAAAAAGAAAACGAAAAGAGGAAAAAAAAGAAAAAAAAGAGAGAACAAGAAAGGAAAATTTTATTATTAATTTTTAATTAATTAATTTTTAAAAGTTTTTTTTTTAAAAAACTAATTATAGGGCCTTGCGAGGGTGAGTATCACAGCAGTAACGCTTCCTTATTTAGGTTGTCTCTAAATCACCATGTAGCGATTAAAATTACTCACAATATTCAGCGAATGTCATTTTTTTTTCGTAAACTTATTCCTGTATAGTTGTTGGCTGGCCTTCTCCTTTAAGTGTTTTTTTTGGTGAGAAACGAGAAACATTGTCTACGTATGAACTGTATAGAACACTAACTGTCAACTGATCATCGTCAGTCCGTTTTTAGGTAACTGATCTGGCAAACTGTAGGGCCCTGTGGCTTATTCAAAGTATGAGATCAAGACAAGTTTTGGCCTACTAACATTTTTATTGGAGGGTAATATGGTTAATTATCCTGCACACCGGAAGATTCTGGATTGAAACCAGAGCGCCCGAGCCCGAGCGCTGTTTGTCCATTGTCTTTTGTGCATCCAGTGCATAAAGTATTTACGATATTTTCATCTTCCCCTTTGAATACATTATTGATTTAGATCGCAATTTGGCAGGAATGAACTTAGGAGAGTGGGATTCAAGGTTCCCCCAAATGGTACACCTGATCCTAAGGAGTCTAAATAGGTTGAATTTACGAAACATCTTCTGTAGTTTGAGAAGTGCATATAGTTCAGTCCAAGTCAACATTGTGTGTAGATTCCCTCTATAGGTGAAAGAGGCAGTGTGTTCACGACACTGGCCGGCAAGCGGGCAGAGCTACTCTGCTCTCAAATCTCCGCCTGGTACTAAATTTACAATTTTCACCTAGCCAGCCCGGAACACAAATTTCTTACCTCCCACTGAAATAAAATATTCTTTTCATTTTTGTGTAATTAGAGTGATATTCACTAAAGGTAAAAATGACATGATTGCGGCGTAGTACCTCAAACTTGGGCTGAAACTCTCTAAATCAAGTACACTAATGCAAGGATTCTCCTGTGAAAATCTTATAGTCAATGCTTGACTATCATTTTTAAAATAACTAACTGTCAATATCGGCCTCATGGCAAGGCAATACTCCTGTGTGGCTCTCTATGTAACCTATTTTTATTGTGCTCCGATAGAATTAAATGTTCATGCTTGATTCTTCTCAGTAAGACAAATAAGAGACAAATGCCATTCCAGCTGGGAGATCCAGCTCCAGCTGGTGTAGAGTTGGTATAATATTTCAACTCAATGTATGTTCTTGAGAGCCATTTTCAAGTGTTCCATCATAGTGACTAACCCTTCAAGCAGAGCCCCTGGACGCCGACCGCGCGTCGGAGTGGCGATAGCTGCCGCTACAACCTGCATCGCTATGCTTCAACATATAATTTTTTGGGCTGGTTATCTAAATTACTTCAAGTGACAACCCTGGTGAAGAGTAAAAGTTTTCCTCATCAATCCTCAGGGTGGCCCTAGTTTTTTAGCCCCTGGTTGTGGTTGGTGGGTAAGGGCTAAGGAGCTAAATTTACATTTCATCGTCTTCAAAATTTGTGATAAGAGTAGTCCAACTTTGCGACAGAATGCATCGTCAGAAGGGGATTCAAAGTGATCAATAAACCCTTGTGACTATCAGCTAGGATGTCCACAGCTTGTTTGCTAAGATTCAATTTATTAGGCATCTTGTTGATGCTCCAGGGTTATAAGGGATCACATGTACACAACATGCATCTTGGCAAAACATGAAGAGCCGATTGAGTTTTGACAAGTGAGGAATGCCATGAAGAAGAATTTGGAAGAAGATAAGGGAAGCTGAGTCTCCTGCACCACCAGGGAACGGGAAGAAACAACATCAGAATCCAAGTGAGTAGTATGCAAATTAGTAATGATTTAAAGGCAAGGCGTCCACGCACTGACATCAAGGTGATTTAAAATAAAGCAGAACAAGAGAGAAAACATATTAATAAAGTTTGGCAGAAAATCGCAACCAAAGAATAGCGGAGCTATGACTTCAAAGTTTTAATTTTGTGACGTGACATACGAGGCACTGCCCGCATATCATCACATGTAATGTATAATGTAATTCAAGTAATTTGCCAACTTTTTATATGGTTCATTATATATTGAATGCGGCAGATAACATAATTTTTATTTCTGAGAAATGTTACTTTATGGAATTTATATTACTTAATCAATTGAAAGTTTCATGAACTCCGCTAAATTCTTTGATAGGATTTTCACAGCAAACTTCAAATATGAATATGTTTGCTGTTTATTGTTCTGCTATTTATATAAAAACGCAAACGTTGACGTGCAGGGTGGACCCTTGCCTTTTAACGGCCATAAAAATAGCCAGGTCTATCATGACAGCCATCCTCACAGGTGAAAGGGGGGGGGGTTAGGAGATAGATTCCGGCATCCCCCATTGAAATCAGCATGCAGCATTCGCCTGAGATCGTAATAGTAGCAAACTGTAGGCAGGGGGGGTTTAATTACCCAGAAAAAGTTCATGTTAATTATGCTTATTTATGCATAATTAGAATTTAATCATATAAATCAGTAAATAATAGCTGCCCAGAAATCTCTGATTTTTAGGTGTAGACACTCTTAGCAAATTTATATCGAAAACACTGATAAATATAAAACAGCATTTTTTAAGGTGTAGTTTATTGTTGTCAAAAAAAAAATCTTAAATGTATTTCTTTGTTTTTTGTCGCCTAATGTTTTTCTAGATGGAAAATTTGTAGGGACACCTTTGCTATCATAAAGCAGAATAAAATTAATTTCAATCAGTAAAAATGAATCGTAGCATTTATGAATTTTTGGCTAAAAAGCACAATTTTTTTCCAGTTTATACATGACATCAAATTTTTACTGCTATTTTTTATGTGACATGAACTTCAAATGTGCGTAACTTTAGAACCATGTGCCCGCACATCTAAAAATTTGAATCTCAAAAAGATGCATGTGATTCGAAAGAAAAAAGTATATGAAACGCAGCGGTGAAACTGCCTCATGCGTTGCAGACATAAGGTGCAAAACGTCTAGGGGTGCAGAATCCACCCCTAGATGATTGCATGTTATGAATGCGCAAAACTGTTGCTGCAGTATTTTTTGACTTTTTGTGATCTCACGCATCTTATTTCACACATAAATTAGCTTATTTAATTAATGTGAACTCATTTATGAGTAATTAGGTATATAGTTGTGTAGATTACGTTTTGGGCAATGTGCATGCTAATTTTTGGAGCGATTGCGCAGTCAATGGCTAAGATCTCAGTTAATCTAAGTTAAGAAAACATTTGAGTTCTTGCCAACCAATCAGATCGCACGTACAAGTTGCTGAAACTGACCAAGCATGACCGATCCATGCCACCCGACGTGTGTTAGTCACGCCGTAGTAATGTATGCACTGTTTGAATCGATAAGCTCCTCCCCCGTATGACTGTTTCTGCAAGTTTTATCTTAAGATAAGGCTTGCAAAGACATAAAATAAACACAAATGAACTAATTTATAGGGTCGTGCTGAGTGTGAGTGTCACACAGTAGCCCTTATTTAGGCTGTCTTATCACCATATACCATAATTCTCACAATACTCTCAATGCCTCTTTATTTCTTAAAACTTATGCCTGTTAGTTGCTGGCACCTTCTCCCTTTAAATTTAAACACCATAATTTGTCACTATAAACAATTTTCAGTCAGTTTTGATGTTGTTTTCTGATGTCTGTGGTGACAATAGAATACTTTGTGAAAGATTGACAAAAATTTTGTCTGATCGACCAAACCTATACTTGGGCTTTGAACTACAATTTTCAGGGCTTCATTTTCAGAGACATTGGTTGCATGGGAAATCATGTCGCTCAGATTCTTTTAAAAACTGCAAACGTATGTGTATGATGCCTTTAAGTAGGAATCCATGGCAACTGAATTAATAAACATTCATCACTATTCACTCATGTTTAAAAAAAATTCTAACTTTTAAC